>BJCN01341626.1:2290-13491 GCA_018326445.1 Flaveria brownii
TGTGAGCTCAAGCACCTCGAATTCGACTTCTTCTTGTTCTTCCTTCAAAAACCCGAATTCTGCTCTTTCTCTCTCTAAAATCGAATGAAATGAAGTCTGCAAGAAATTATGGGCGGCCATAACTCCTTTATGCACCAACTTTTTATTCTTTTTGTCCTTTTGACACTTTTAACCCCTTAACTTGGGTTAAACTGCATTTTCTCCTTTTTATTCATGTTTATTATTTCTTTCCAGTCTATAAAAATTTTCGGGTGTTACATGCTTCAATGAGTGTACGATTCTTTCTTTAGGTGACGTCGTTTTATTGAGGTGTCCATGCAGCACTAGACTGTCCGAGAATCCTCTTGCTTGCATAGAACGAGTGGAACATGTGGTTTCTGAATTCGGTTCCATTGTCACTTCTCATGACCATAACCTTCCGTTTGATGATGGTTTCGATTGACGGGATCAACTGCTGCAACTCCTCTGCGATGTCACCTTTATTTACAAGAAACCTCACCCACGAATATCGAGAAAAATCATCTGTTACAACCAAATTTTTTAGCAATAGATTTAACACTATAGGAACAAATAAATTGGTATGTAACAATTTAAGGGGATGTGAAATTGTATTTTCAAGCTTAAGCTTGTGTGGTTTTTTGTATTGTTTTCCTTTAGCACAAGCCATGCATTTCTCTACCAATGAAAAATCTTGAAGTGGTAGCCCCCTAACGAGATTGTTCTTAACCAACTTATTTATTATTTTAAAATTAACATGTCCTAAACGCCTATGCCACAAAAATGATTCGGAATGATGAAGCCTTTTACAGAAGGCATGTGACAGTTGAGGTAGATTCTTGTGATCTCATATCCAGCAAGTATGTATCATTCCTCCTTGGAGCTATCATGGTTATTAAATCCTCTGAAACAGTTAATTTGGGTTTCAGGAACATGCATTCATTAGGCAAAAACACTACTGGAATATCTTTATCACATATTTGTGATACACTCAATAAGTTGAATGCCAGTTCTGGAACATAGTTCACTTTCTTCAGAGTCAATGAACCATCTGAGACAACTCCTTGACCAATCATCTTTCCACCTTTCTTGTCTCCAGCAAAAGCAACATATCCTCCATTTATTAGCCTATAGTTGGTAAGAAGATCCTTCAATCCGGTCATATGCTTGGAACATCCGCTATCAACATGCCATAAGCTATTGACAACTTTTCGAGAATGATCCTGGCATTTGAACACGAAGATTGTTAGGTTATGGAAATAGGAACTCAAGTTTTGACTAACTTGGGTTTTGAATCAAATGAATGTTTACAAAAGAAATTATTTACAAAACGATTTAATCTACTCCCCAAGGGACGATTATGTACATTCTTATCAACATATTTAGAACAATTTTTAATCAACTGATCTTCCTTCCCACATTTAAAGCAGACCAACTGCACTATCTTCCTCAGAATCAGTCGTATGAGAATCAGAATTGTTGCATGTATCATATGGTTCTTTTACATTTTCTTTTGATACCTTAATTTTGTCAAATTTTGATTCATTTACATTAATAATTTTAATTTCCGAGGAAGATGTTCCTGTTTCGTTTGGTTTAGAAATCCGAATTGGGATGAAAGATGGGATAGGAAGAGAGAGTAACTTTTCAAATGAATTTGAGTCTGTACTTCTTACTGAAGTTTCATTTGAACATTCATTCTTTTCATTATCATGAGCATTGATAACATTTGGAACTGAGCTAGAAACAATTGATGATATATGAGATGGACTAGAATTAGAACTACAAAATCCATTGTCTGAAATGGACTGGGATGCAAAACTACTTAAACTAGTGTCTTTCAAAGACGTTTTGGAATCAGAAAAATTATGACTAGAGCTGCCCAAACCACTACTGCTATCGTAACCATAATCTTCTCAAATCTCCTTATGATTCACTCCTTCTAAACCTTCATGCAAACTGTTAGTATTATTCTGAATTAAATTATTTGTTGGATGAGGTGTAGGCATAGATGAATAGCAATAAGTACTCGAAGGAGGATAAACATGAGTGGCTTCATCAAATCTCAACCCGGTTTTAAGTCTAGTCCCCCTTTGCTTCTTGCAAATATCCTCATGTTTCATCCCAGATATCATCCATTTTTCAAGCTTGGTTTTTAATTTGTTTGTCTCAAACTCAGTAAGAGCAACACACTCTGTTAATGACTCAATTTCAAAAAATTTTTCCAAAAGATTTCTCTTTAAGTGCTCATTTTCTTTTAAAGACTCATTTAATTTGATAAAATATTTAGACTTATTTTTTCAAGTTCCTTATTTATTTGTTTTAGCTCATTTTCATTTTGTAATAATAACCTATTTGCTTTGTAAACCCCAAATAATCTAAGTTTACATGGAGAAGAACACATATCCTGAATTACCTCATAAGAAAGACCCATGACTACTTTCTCAACAGCCAGGGCCTTTTCACACTGACAGACCGGTGTGTTCTTCTTCCTTTATTCCTCTTCCTTCTTCTCCGCTTCCATGCTAGCTCTCTGATCTTCACCTGCTTCCTCTTTCACCTCTTCTTTTTCCTCCAGCTTAACCTCTTTCTTTTCAACCTGCTCTAGCTTTTCACATCTTCAACTTCTTCAACCTTCAGTTCTTCAACAACCATACAACGTCATCTTTGAATTCATAAGCTTCTTCCATCAGAACCTCGTCACTAACTCCTCCTCCATACTTAATACCTCAGCTACTAACGCTTGATTGATCTCCTTCTCAGTTTCTGCAATCTCAGCACTCCAATCAAAGTTGGAAATCAGGGTTGTTTCTTTCTTCTGCTTGGCTTCTTCTTTTTCAACTATTGGGATAACCTTTGAGGTTCCAGCCGTTCTTGGATCAGAGACGATTAGGAATGGACATTCTCTTTTAAAGTGACCCAACTGCTTGCAATTAAAACATCTCAATTTTGACTTATTAAAACCATGTTTGGAATTTTGATTATGATTGTCGAAGTTCCTTCTACCAGTGTGCTCCATAAATCTTCGTGCACGCAGTGTGAGCATGGTCATTTGCCATTGAATGTCAGTTTCCTCTAAATAATCATACACCTGATACATATCTTCGACAGTCATCCCCTTGCCCTTAAGTTCTCCAGCAACTAAAGCTTCATAACTATGAACAAACATCCCGAACAGTGCCATGGTATCAGAAGGAATTTAAGTGGTGACAGTTGTCTTTGAGCTTGAAGCAACACTTGTAGGTCCACCACTTGCCTTGTCTGACATACCCATTCCTAAAAAAACATCCCGAACAGTGCCATGGTATCAGAAGGAATTTGAGTGGTGACAGTTGTCTTTGAGCTTGAACCAACACTTATAGGCCCACTACTTGCCTTGTCTGACATACCCATTCCTGTGGATCCACTATAAGCTGCACCATACATGGTCGAGTTTGCAGTGGATGAAATCAACATAGCATTTTATGGATGTACAGTGGCTGGCACTAAGGATTGATTGTATTCCCTCTTCTTCAGATCCAACTGAAAAGATTTCAGTTTGTTGATCACATCCATAAGCTTGTAATCAGCAAAGTTTCTCTCCTACTGCACCATTCTCACTTGTAAGCTCCATTGAGGTGGGAGAGAGTCTAAGAGCTTGGTCACCTGCTCATGATTACCCAACTGATCATCATACTTCTTTAGAGTGCTTGAGACTGACAAAAATTGATTGGTAAGATCAGTAAGGCTTTCATTCTTGTGTCCGACAAATGCATTAAACTCCCTCTCAGCTTGGGCTTTCTTGACCTTTTTCAGATCTTCATGTCCATCATAGAATTCACATAGAGCTTCATACAAAGACTTGTCACTTGTATGCTTAGCAAAATGGTTGTAAATGTCTTGTGATAAGCATATGGTCAAGGCCTCGAAAGCTTTTTGATCATGATCGATTAGCTTAATGTCTCTCTCAGAGAAGGTTGAGGAGTCAGTGTTCACCCTGATTTGTTCCCCGACAGTTACCGTTGGAGTGTGTGGACCTTTCATTATAGATACCCATTGATTATGGCCCGTGTAGAAGAAGAAGGCCTTCAAGCACCACTTCCAATCTTCAAAATTGTCTCCGTTAATAAGCCTCGGTGGCCTCTTTGGTGCAACACTCTCCAAATCAGAGATGGTAATGTTGGTTGATGTCATTGCCAAAGTAAAAGGTAGATTAGCTGAATTTCAGTAAATTCGGTCGTAGATTCACTCGTAGTTTTGCCTGTTGATTCGCTAAGCAAACATGCAGCAGTTTCGCTAGGTAAATGCTGTAAAACTCCTAGTTTCATGAAAAGTTTCGCCGAAACTAGTAGAACTTTCATTCTAAGACAAATTCACCAGCACTTTTGCTTGGAGGCTTGACTAAGTGAGGTGAACTTTCGTTCAAACTATGTAGATTCGCTGGAATCCACTAAATGTTCAGGAAATCACTGAAAACGGTAGTTTCGCTGGAACTCTACTAGTTTCGATGGATGCAAAACTAGTTTCGTTGGATGAATAAACAACCTGTTCGAACTGAAAATCAATCTGAAATCACCCAAATCACTATGAATTGGTGATTGGATGATTGGGATAGCTTCCTATACTCAAATATAGTATTTTAGGAAAGGTTTTCAAGCTAAAAAAACACTCTAATGATCTGAAATTGATGAAACGGTGATTTCATTCAAAAACCCTTTTAAAACCCAATCAATGACCACATCAAGAGCACTATGGCTCTGATACAATATTGTTGGTCCATTGATGATCAAAAAACAGTGCAAATGACGTAATATAACCATAAATCCAACTGAAATACAATCTAAACAATGATATATGAAAAGTGTTACAATGTAAAACCACTTAGAAATCAAACAACATTCAAAACAAGGCTCAAAGATGAAAAACAAATGATTCCAGCCACACCAACATAATAATCTGAGCAATGCAAAAGTATATTCTGAATTAGGGTTGTGCAAAACTTACACAAACCGGTTACAAGTTTCATATATATAATAAGGATAGTTTCGTTGAATGTTTCACTAGCTAGCGAAACTGTCCTGACCAACAGCATAGATTCACCCGGCTGCGAAACACAGTTTCGCCGGGTGACCTAAGTCAGCTGACTACCAGCGAAACTATAGTTTCGCTGGGTCGGTGAAACTATTACAAAAATTAAAACTAATAATTAATTACATATAAAAGATAAAATAACATTAAATCTATTACAAATAAATCAAAATAAAAAAACTAAGGTGAGTCCAACCTATACTTGATCTTCAAGTTCTCACAAAACACTAACATCTCAAATGGCAGCATCTAAGTTTGATATGGAAACCAGTACCATGGTAAAGATCCCACTGATCACTCCTGATGATTTTGATACATGGTTTCTAATAATGGAAGGCTTTATCAAGTCACAAGACAGTAGATATGGGAGTCTGTTACCATAGGACATTACATTCCACGCACCTCTTCAGTTGCTGCTAGAGGTGGCATGATCCTAAAGGAAGTGGCTGACTACTCTGAAGAAGATAGAAAGAGAATAGATGTAGATCAAAAAGCCATGACTGCCTTCCAAACTGCTCTTCCAAATGCCATCTATAGAGCCTTTAACAAGTGCAAAACTGCTAAGCAGCTTTGGGATGCACTGAAGCTGATGTATGAAGAGTCTACTGAAGCCAAATAAAACACGAAAGAACTTTTGAAGCAGCAGTTTGAGAACTTCACCTTCAAAACAGGTGAAACCATGACTCAACAATATTTCAAGTATTTTGAGATTGTGGACACTCTGGTGGATGTTGGAGTATAGCTGGAGAAGATGGATATTTTCAAAAAGTTCATGTCCTCTCTTACTAGACAATGGACACACTACAGTATGGTCATTAAGAGGACTGAAAACCTCATTAGCCTCACTCTCCCTAAGATGTATGGCATACTCAATGGTTACCAGATGGAGATGAACATGCAAAATCCATCTGGCAACTCCAGCAATCAATAGAGTCCTACCATGCATGTAGTTGAAAGGGATTGTAGAGAACCACAACACCATTTCACCTCTTATCCTGAGAACTCACCAAATGGCCCTTTCATCACCTTCCTAGAGATACAAAGGGAGAGTTACATCCAAGGAAGCCCATTCCAAGAGATAAGATCATCACAAGTCATTATGTCTCATGATAAAAGCACAGAAAGCTTTCTCTTCTCCTTAAAGATTTGGCCTGTATCCATCCGAATGATCTGGAGAATATGTAAATACTTCAACAAATGGTTGTTCTCACTCATAGAGCCAAGAAATTCTACAAGAGGATAGGGAGAAAGTTTCTTAGCAATGTATCCAGTGGAATGTTTTGACCAGACAAGAGCAAAGTGATGTGTTACACTTTATTAGGGAGTACAAGGCACCCAGGAAAAATGGTGGTTATGCACAACCCAAGCCAAACTACACCGAGGGAGCTCCACACCCTGAGAAGCCCACGCAGCAAGTTGTAGTTGCAGTGAAGAAGCAGACTTTGATTGGAGTTTCCAGGCAGAAGATGTGTCTCCAAACCTTGCACTGATGGTAGATCTTGATGAAGCCAAGTAGTTTGAACATCTTTCTACCCTAGAGTGCATCGCTAAAGTAAACAGATATAGGTCTTATAACTTAGAGAAGAGATCTGATCTTGAATCCTAAAACATCTTAAAATCTAATTTCAAAAGGGCTGAAAATAAGTATAAGTTAAAAAAGGAGACTTAAAGAAAACCATCTCAACTCTTAAACATGAGCAAATCAAAGATCTCATCACTAAGTTAATTGAGTGCCAGGCTGTGCTAGTGATCTGCAAAGCCAAGGCAGAGAAACATGCTCTTGAAGAAGAGACCTTCAAGAACTTAATATCCTCATCCCTACATAGCAAAGTATGTTATCAAAAGAAACAGGGATTGGGATCTAGTGAGATAGCTCCTCCACATAGTTTATTGTCTATAAGATCTCCCAGGTGTGGAACTAGTCAAGATGAGCTTCCATTAATAGATCCTAGTGATGAAGTTGATGAAGAGGAGATGGTGAAGGATAGATCTGAAAAGAGTGAAGAAGATCATCCTAACTAGGGTCACTATTCTCTCGAGGAGAAGAAGAAGTCAGGGATGACAAAGTCCAAGAGAAAGAACTTGATTCGAGTAGCCAAGAGAAGAGCAAAGAGAGCTCAAGAGATCAAGGCCACCTTCAACTCCAAGTAAAAACAAGTTTTTATCTCTACAGATTTTAAAGTGGTAAAGACTAAGAATACATCTTTGAGCTCTAGTACCAAGAGTTAATGTTCATGTCCAATTCGTCCCTGTGAAGGAATGAAGGCTAATCAGTTGTGTAACACTGCTACACAACATGAACAATCCATTTCTAGAGACAAGCTTCACCCTAGGAAGCTAGCTACAACATCTGAAAGGATGAGGATGGAGATGGAAAGTGATCAAACTCAGTCTTTCATTTATAAGTAGACCCTCAGAAGTGTAACACCCAGATTTTTATTTAAAAGAAGAGCAAAGAAATGTAAATAGAAAGAAAAGATAATGGGCACAAGTAGAGGGGGTAAAGTGAACAAAGTACAAAACCTATTATTTTAAGATTTTAAAGGGGGGTATGGCCACCCACTTCTTCTTTATCATCTTCATTCTTGGCAGAAAAGAAGAAGAGAGAGAAGCTCTCATTGTAGAGAGCGAAAAAGAAAAAAAAAGCTACAAAGCTAATATTTCTTGATATGAGCTTAGTTTCAACTGTGTTTTGAGTTCTAAACCAAAGCACTTGGTATTTTAGAGTTGTTTTCCAGGATTTTGGAGTTGAGCTTGCTAGTGGAGGTGTCTAGTTCAAAGATTTGCTTCAGTTGAGTTTCTAGTACCCCTTTTTACAAATTGTTAAAGTGTTTGGGGCTATTATGCATACCAAGTAACCATTTTTTAAAAGAAATCGTGGGTTTACAGCTTTATGTTCGAGGATGATCTGTGTAGCTTTATGTTCGAGGATGATCTGTGTATGTATGTTTTAGAGTTTGTTTATGGGCTATAATTGATGTTTAGCATGTTTAACAAGAACAAGAAAAGATCATGAAGGAGAGAAAGAGGGCAGCCAGAGAAAAGGTGAAGGAGAAGAAAAGAAAGGAGGAGGAGGCTGAGAAAGTTACTGCCAAACGGGCTGAGGGTAAGGAATGGAAGAAATCCTATCTCAAAGCCCATGTCTTCTCAGCCAGGCAGGTTGCCTCCGTGGCAGAAAAAACTCTCCAACGACATATCAGTGAAATCAAGGCTGATATTCATTTGGGGATCTGACAAGAGATGCCCAGGAACATATCATTCCAAAACCAAATCCATCATCCAAACCCAAGCCTGCCCTCAAACCAAGACAAACATCCTTACCCCAAACCACTGAACCACCTACCCCTTTCCCTTTCCTTTTCCCTGTAAAGCTTGAACCCATTGATGAACCCTATACCTCAGAACTAGCCCCATCAGCCACCTCAAAACCTGAACCAACTACCTCACCACCATCACCACCTGTCCTAAAACCTAAAACAGAACAATCACCCAAACCTAACCTCCCACTCGAGCCAAACCCTCAACCTAACCATCCTCTGAATCATCCAGGCCCCTGACTATGAGGGAGGATGAGGAGATCCAGGAAAGACTCAACCACCATATAAGGTTGAGTTCAATCTCTTAGGAAGACAAGCTGATATAATTAAAATACATTGGCAATTCTATCAGCTTTCTCTCTAGAGAAGATTTCCTTGATCTTCCCACTGGAACCCTGGACCAGGCGCTCCTTCTTCTCACTTTAAACCAAAGTGTCCTAACTAATGAAGAGAAGAAGCTAAAGAGAATACTGGTGACTCTGTTGGACCCTAGGAAGGAAGATAACTTCCCTACCACTCCCCAAGTTCCTAGGAGCTCCATAGTCCAGTGGATGTTCGATGAACCTTGCGGAAGTTTCAGGCTGGTAAGAGAGAATGGTATGATCAACATATGGGACACAACCCAACTGCTACACAGCAGTAGATTTGATCTTGCTTAATTAGCAGATATACCATTCTCCAATCCCTCCAATCCTCCTATTGCTTCTCTCACCAGAAATCACATAAGAGACACGAGAGAAGCAGAGGTGATGAAAAGAGAACATGCAATAGAGGAGGCAACCCACATCAATAGGAAGACCTTTCTACAAATGGTCTAAGGACCAACCTTTGAGCCTATAGTTATATGGGTGTATGACTCTAACACCCATCAACTAACACTTTATAAGGGGGATTACCTCCAAATTCATGTTGTCCAAAGTAACAAACTTGATCTGTTATCTAAGGAAGAACTGAATCAAATCCTCACCATTGATCTTTATCTATTATCTGGCATTGGTGAGGGAAACTCTGAAGAAGAAGGATTAGTGAATGTTTTGGCAGCATCAGCCTAGGGGGAGTTTTTTGGGTTTGATAAGGCTGGTGCAGCCAAAACAAACACTTAAACTTGATTTTGGTACAATATATGAAGGACTTCCAAAGACAAAGCTGTATTCCGAAGACAAGCCCACCACCTTCCGAAGCCAAGAGTAGAAGATGTTCTGAAGAGAAACTTAGTTTTCGAGACTAACTTTACTCTTCCGAAGTATAAAGAAGACAAAGACTAGAAGCAGCTGATTCAAAGGAGTTGTTCCTTCCGAAGCCAAAGCACCTTCGGAAGACTTTATGTCTTCGGAAGTTTACTTACCTTCAAAAGTAACAACTATGAAAGGTGGATAAAGTAAGGTGTCTGTCAGTCAACTACTACACTGACAGACTGCTTAGAACTTCTCCATGCGGGTATGTTTGAACTTACTTTATCCATTGCTCATCCATCATAGATTAGTACAGTTACCAACCTTAGTTGGTCACAACAGGTAAGTCGTGGGCTTGTCATGACTACCTAATACTAGGATTATACTTTATCTTAGTTTACATACTTCCAGCATCTGTAGTATTTTGTCTAGTTCTATTTTCCAGCTGGTTTTCCAAGTATAACCGGCTATAGTTAGTAGTATATGTAGTTCTCATTGTAAGCTTATTAGAGCATGCTTGTAAGAGTCTTGTAATCTTTGAGTTGGGAATTAATATATACAAGTATTTTAAAAAACTTATTCTTGTGTGTTGCTTACTTAATATATTACTATCAACTCTTAGAAGATTCTACTTCATCGTTTGAGTGAAAACAAGTGAGTTTAAGAGAGAATCATTGTGTTAAGTGACTTGTAACGATCCTGCAAAGGGGAATGGCCCTGATCTTATCTTTGACTTAGAATTGTTTCCCAACTATTCTAAACCATTTTGTGAGAATGTTTCAACTGGAACAAGAACTCAAAATGTCTCCCCTGATGATCAACTATTTGAGTTACCAAGACATATTCCAATTTCTCCAAGAAGACATGAAGAGCAAGCTCCCACTACTACAAGTCCTAAAAGCTTGAATATCACAGGAAACAGTGAAGATTCAACAAGTTGTCAATCAGTTGAGCCTCAAAACTCATCATCTGACAACTCTAGCTCTCAATAACAAGCTGGTGAAGACGTAATCTGGAGGAACAGGCAACTATTAATACTGCTTCATATTAAAACACCATTGATGTTATCACTCATTCATTCAATCAGTCCTCATTCAATCAGTACTCTGAGACTGAGATAGGAACCATGACTAATGCTCCCATCATTACTCCTGATAATTTTAGGAGATGGTATCAACGTATTTAAGGTTTTATCAAGTATCAAGACAACTGGATGTGGAGGTCTGTCACTCAAGGTCCATACAAGCCAAAGATGGCATGGTGAATCCAAGGATCGAACAAGGAATTATCAGCTTAGATTGTACAAATAATGATTATGGAATTATCACTACTCATTGTTTAATTGATTGATGATGAAATAACAATCGTAATGTGAATCAACAATGAATAATTTAGATATATGTAAAACAGATGAACATAATAAAGAACAAACACGTTTGATTTAAAAGTTTTCCATTAATACTGATTAACGATTACAATTGAATGAATAATGATCAAATGATTTCTATAATTGATTGCTAGTGTTCTAATGAGGATGATTTGGTGTATAATGCTGTGGTTGCTGTTACGTTTTCTAGGGTGTAAGGTTATTAGTAAGGCTGATGCAACCCAAACACTCAAAGTCTTTCCTGCATGCATGCACATGTAT
>BJCN01341630.1:0-12840 GCA_018326445.1 Flaveria brownii
ATATATATATATATATATATATATATATATATATATCCCAACACACACATATACGTGCAATACTCCTCACACACACACATATATATACAATACTTCTCACACACACACATATATATGTACGTATCAATGATACACACACATTTAGATGTATACACACACAAACATAACACACCGTTCACCCACAACCTCGACGGACAATATCGATCTAATCCCGTACAACATCGAATCAATCGATCTTTCAACCTCTAGCCACCACAACCATTTATCTCTAGCGCCAGAACCTATGCATCAAAATCAAACACCAAGACATGTTCATCACACAACAAATCAGGCTACAAAGAACTTCTTTTATACCCTTTCCCCCTCCCAATCACGAACCCCCGCAGCATCCCACAATTAATTTGTAGCCGTCGTCACCAAATATCAAGCGAAGGTTGTTTATGTAGTGTGCGTTCAGACAAGCACGTTCAAAATTTTACCCAAATGAGTTGTCTTATGCAATGAAACTCAAAACCCCTAAAAATCCTCCCAAATTATGCAAAAGGAACAAAAATTAACAAAAACCTTAATGTTGTGTTTCCGCGTTTAATCAAGGAGAGAAGATGAATGAAACCTTTTTTTTTCTTTTTCTCTCCTCTCTTCTTTTTTTCTTTTTTTTTTTCCTTTCTTTTTTCTTCTCTTTAAATCCTTTTAATTTAAAAGGATTGTTTTAACTTTCTTTTTTCTTTCATTTTCTTTCTTTTCTCTTCTAGGTGAACTCGAGAACATAGTTTTCTTACATTTCTTTTATTTTCTTTCATTAAAAAAAGCTCTAAAACACAACTATATTTTTCTTTTCTTCCACTTTCCTTCTTTTCTTCTTTAAATGAACTCAGGAATATAGGCACAATTCTAAGTTCTTACTTTGTGAGCAGCTCTACTAACAAGCATTGTTCGTTGCGAGCCTATTTAACCCACAGACCAAGGTTACACCTAAAATCAAACTGAGTAGAAGGGGCAATAGAACTCGATTTGAAGTTTGATTTGTTTATATGGGTTAAAAAAGTAGGGGTTTTGCGATGGTTGTGGTGCTTTTGCGGGTTTTAATTGCCACTGTGGGTGCAAACAGTGGTGGTGTGGTCTGGTGTTACTTGCAGTGGTGGTGTTGCAAATGGTCTTTTACAAAAAACTAACTGAAAAAGTTAGCTTTTGTTAGTAGAAAGGACATAAAGCTTGATAAATTTTTAAATAAAGGATGCTCAGTATACTTATCAAAGTTTAAGGACAATATTCATAATTTTAGGTATACTTAAAGAACAAAATTTATAATTTACTCTTTCTTCAATTACCAAGCTACTACAACCACTGTACAAATATGATTTGAATCATAGGCAATAGGATAATATAAAAAATAGAATTAAACCCACTCGTGTTGCGACGGTGGCGTAAAACTTTGCCAAACATCACCAATATCACACCCATCGACCATTAATTGAAGTTACGGTGTGTTGATACAAAGAAATTAAACTGAAACGTAAAACACAGAAAATTATAGTTAAGTCAATCTAGGACCCGCGCGTTGTGACGTACCTGTCAAATGGGAAAAATAGATGTAAAAAGGTTGAATCACACACGCATACTGCGTTATGTTAACTTCACAAAATTTAGATGAAACGTAAAAATATTGAACCACACATGCATATTACTTTATGTTAAGTTGCAAAACTTAAAATAAAAATTTGTGAAAGATGAAACGTATAAAGGAACAAAGTTTACAGTGAATATTTTGTAAGGTTTAATTGTAAAATATGAAAAGTTTTAGGTTTGAAGTAAAAAAAATAAAATTTGCAAGGTTACATCGCAAAAGATTAGAAGCTTTGGGTTAGAAGTGAAAAAAATTTTTTTTTGAAAAACATCCTAAGCATAAGGTTGCAGATGATTATGCATAAAAAGTTACAAATTAATATAATATAAGTTATATTTAAATCTATATTCTTACAGGCAACTTAATTTTAATCTTATTTTATGGACTTGAACAGATTATTAATCAAAATAAATATAATATAAATATTTTATATATTTTTTCAAGTCCACAATCAATTATATCTTCATTTTGTTTATCTTGCTCACCAATACCAAACAATATTTCTCTCTTTATTTCTATCAAACAAAACGAACACCATTTCCGGCAAGCACACCACCATATCGTTGCTCATCAACACTCACGACTGTGAGAACGCTTTTTAGATCTTTGTCATCTCTCCTAGAACATGTTGATTGGGACATGCATTTTCGGGAGATGGCAAGCCGGTGTTGAAACTTCGATAACGACTGTATGTTCCGAGAGGTTGCAGAAACTTAACACAAAAAACTGGAAGAGGTGGACCTATAAAAATGATGAGGTTGTAGTAATCTCGTCGGTACGCGGTGTCGCTGCCATAGGGCTACCGGGAACCACCACCAACCCCCTTTTCTTTCTCACACTCTCTTTATAAACGACGTGGGTGTGTATGTAAATAAGGGGCTAGTTGTTGGTTGAGTAGTTTTAGGGTTGGGTATGAAACACAAAAGAAGCAAGAGATACAACACCAATTTGCACAACTTACAACACCATATTGCATAATTAACTTGGTAATTAAAATTATATAAATAACTATCATTATCATCAGATTTTTTGGGGTCGCACTCATGATTTCATGTGGGTTGGTGTGAAAACAAGGTTATTGGAGATTAGATCTTATATATTACTAGGTTAGAGCCTATGTATTACATGGGTAGAATAAATAAAACATATCAAAATTATTAGTTTTATCAATATTTTATTTTCTAAATGTTATTATCCATTGGTGAAATAAAAATATAATGACTATTTAAAAGTTATAACCCATAATATTTTAGAAATTATGACTCTATATTAGATAAAGTATGTGTGAAATCATATAATTTAGTATGTATGAATAAATTATTAAAATAAGAACATTTATAATTTAGATGTTAATAATTTAGTTCACTTATTTACAACAATTATCATTTAATATGAGAGAGACAAGAAATACAAATATAGATATATTTGTTTTAACATATATTTTTAAAAGGAAAGTCAAATTGATTGTTTTTATAATTTTCGTATTTATTATGAGAGAGAGCCGGGAAAATGATTTTTTTGATATGCTAAAATGATTACACGTGTACTTTGTTATGCTAGAATGATGACACGTGTCTTAGAAAACCTTATTTTATTATATGTTATAGATTTTTACTAGTTTTAGTCAATAAATTCTCAAAATTAAGCAATCATCTTTTGGAATATTTCCATGTATTACAGTGTCATGTGATTAAAAATACAAAAAATTAAAGATATATAGCAGATTTTTTATAAGATAATTATTAAAAGAATAAGATAACTATTCGATTAGTTGAACAATACATCCTCCTCAACCACAATAAACTCAAGAGAATAAGATTCTACCGAATTGTTATACATTGGTTGCCTCCATAAATGAATCATGACGTGATATGCCAAGATCCTTTAAGAAAGTTACTTCTAATACTGTTGATGCCCTGTGTGAGAAGTAACTTGATTGCTTATCAATAATGTATAAACCAATATACGTAAGTTCAAAAAATAAACAAAGTTGAAGTTATGGTTGCATGATAAAAAAATATCAGTAATAAGGTTTATCATTAAAAACTTGTTTCTTAAATACAAGTATACGTAATATTTTAATTTAGTACAATACGAAGTGAGTTGAATATAATGATTGTGTGAATAATGAAGAAGTAAGAAAAGTTCTTCATGTAGAATGCCTGGACTTTTTGATCATAAGAGAAGTTATTTAGTATATTTCTGAAATATCTTTGATAGTGAAAGAATAGTAAACAGAAAAAAAAATTATTGTATATATAATAAAATAATGGTATTATGTTATATAACGCAAATAAATATTATACGATATTATTAAAATATAGAAGATTTTCAAAATTTGAAATTATTGATCCGAAATACTCGAATTGATTATTACGATTATAATTTAATATTTGTGAACTATATATGCTCCATTTGAGTATTCAAATTGTTAGTTTTAAATTTTAAATTTTAACTAATTTCGTTACTTATTTTTAGAAAATATTTCGGATTAATTGCAGATTGAATTTTAAATTTAAAGTTTTTAAATTTATGTTTTAATAATTAACTTTTAAAATATAATTTTAGAATGTTATTTAAGTAAAAATTAAATACCATTTAAACATTTCCTCTAAAAATCATATTGCTAATAAAACAACACATGGCAATTGCATAATGTGAAAATGTCATGTGGTAGTGCATTGGCTAAAATCTTGACATATAGCCAAACCTCCTTTCATTTATTATATACTAAGTTAGTCCCCGTGTATTACACGGATTGAATAATAAAATATTAAATAATTAGTAATAAAAATTTATGCATTATAAAATCATACTTGAAGATAAAATATGATTATAATTACGTATAAATAGCTAATTTAAGTAAAATAAACAATAATTTATTTTTCTTAAAATTTTGTTTTATAAAAAAGTTGTGATTTTTAAATATTTTATTTTAAGAAAAATGATCTTTTTTAAAAAAAATTTGTTGTATTCAGTATTTTATAAATTTTTGTTTAAAAAGTGTATTTTTTAAAAAAATAGGTTTTTAATTTATTAAATTATACATTTTTTAATTCAAAATTATATGAGTAAGATTATTAGTATTCAATATTATTATTAATGATATAGAGAAATGAGAAAGTAAGTGTAATGACGCTTTTCACGCTTATTTTAGTTTTTTTTATAAATAGATAGATAGGCTAAAACCTATTAATTAAACGAATTATAGTTAGTAATAAACACGAATAGTTAAATATAATTAAAATTATATATTCGTAATAGTTCAAGAAATAAAACAATTATACTATTTTTAACTATCTTATCTAAATAGTTTTATTTTTAAACATACATTTTAAGATATTAAAAAATATATTTTTTATAAAAGTCTTATTTTTTTTAAACTCTGGTTTGTAATTATTCAGGTTGTTTTAGTAAGACTGTCCATAAAAAGTTTCACATTTTTATAATTTTTTTAAAAGTAAAAAATTTAAAATTTTTTATTTAAAAAAGGTTTAGTGTTTTAGAAAATTTCATATCATATAAAATTTTAGTTTTTTATTCATTATATTTTAATTAAAAGATGTGATTTTTAATTTCTTTAATAAAATATATTTATAAAGAAGATAGTTTGATTTTAAAAAAATCTAGATAAGAGAGAGTTTGATTTTAAAAAAATCTAAATAAGAGAGAGAGTTTGATTTTAAAAAAATCTAAATAAGAGAGAGAAATATAGCAATTAATAAAATTTATTTTTAATAAGAGAGAAAAATTTGTATGAGTATTTAAATTAGTATAATACACTTATAAAGGAAAAAATTAATGTGTAAATGTCTAGATTAATGACAAGTGACAAAAAAAATGAGTTAAGAGAACGACAAGTAGTAAAAAAAATTATTTTATTAAATACTATAAACTACAAATATAGATTACACAAAACATAAAAACTTCATAAGGTGCCCCTACGGGTACATTTTTAATCCAGATGAGAGATTAAAACATCTTAGGATTGTAGTTAAACTATGCCAATTTTTGAAAGCAGTCCCTAATTGTGAAAGACCTAATAAACCTGTGGGTAGCGAATTCAAGGAGGATACGTGAGTTCCATGGTGTGTGTGGGTGACGAAATTGGGAAGAACACAAGGTAAAATTCGTTGCATGAGGAGGTCTAGATGAAATTCATCAACTAAATCACATACCTTGTGAATGGTAAGTATTTTCTCCTCCTAATCTACCATTTTGGTGAGTTGAATCATTCATCCATGTAGTAATTGTGTGTTTTAAAGTTTGTTATAGATGATAGATGGCAGACAATGACATCCCTTATGCAAAATTATAAGCTTTGATTTGATGATATGTGGATTAGGGTTCATATGAATTAAGCCTAATCGTTTTGATTTCAGAAAATCATGGATTACTAGATTAATGTGGATGTGTGAATGTTAAATATTTTTTCTTACAAGTAGAAGTATTGTTTATTTTCGTATAATATGAACTTGTATTGTTCATAAATGATGTTGAATGCACATTCCTTGTTAATAAGCAACCATATATGATATATGAGCATAAGGTTGGAAAGTAAAGAGATGCTTCTTAACGAGCCAAAATATGAGAATGTGATATTACCTATGTGTTGTACAAGTGAAAGTAAACAATTTGGGAAGAAATATGGATTTGATGTAAAATGTGAGATATGCTAGACCCGTATGTATGTAAAATGGTTGATATCATAGGAATCTTGAACCGAGGACAAGGAATGATCATGGCATTAGGAACTTGAAAAGATGATTAAGGAGTTGAGACCTACAAGGTGATGAAGTGCAAGGTAAGTGGTTTTACATAATGTATATACACACATTTAATCGTTTGTATTATGTTATGTTTGTGTACTACAAAAAAAGTTTAAATCTAAAGGATTAATAAATAGTTGACTCGGTTATGGTATTCTTTAGGGAAGTGATTACAAAGTTGTTGACATGACTCTCCTGGTGAAAAGAATGGTTTTGTAATGATTATTACACTCTAAACATGTGTGTATATGAATACATGTATTCAATGTAATATACTATAATGTGTTGCAAATTTGATGAGATGTTAACATGGATATGTTATTAGCATTGTTTATACAAGCTAATGAGACGTATGAAGTATGAAGCTAATTTGTAAGTCATCGAAGATATAAGGGAAATTAATGTAGAGAATGGCGTAAAGGACGCATAATCCTACGGTAAATGTGAGTTATGTTCTATACAATCCCACTTCTTCATTTGAATATAAATGATTGGATGTACTTGATTTTATTGGTTAAATGTGATTTAAATTACATATAATTGACGATAAACTCATCACTTGTGGGTTAAAAATTGGTCGACAAGTATGTGCGTAAACACGAGGAGATATGAGATAACTACTTCTTGTATGCCTTCTATTTTGCATTTTTTAACATTGTTGATGGTTAATTCTTAAAAAGTTAAATTGAAATCCAAGACCGGCATACGCTACAGCCGCTGAAGAAATTGAACACCCAGCCCCCTCTGTTGCAAACACCCTATAGATCGGGTCATATGCTGGGTGGAATACACAACTATGCTGGCCTGGTAATTTTTAGACTTTTTGATATTTTATGATGTTTTTCATATACGATGGCGTTACGAGATTGTATTATACTCTTTTAGTAATTAGTAATTCGTAGGTAAAGTTCAGGCAATGATTGAAGGGTGAAGATCAAATCCTTGGAATTGCTTGTGCATACACATCTCAGTGATGAATTTTATACACATGCTAGCGTGCTACGTTGTTAATGTCAATATATATTCTAAAGGAGTTTTTATAGAAATAAGAAAGTAAAACTCATTATTTTTTAACGTTCATGGTAAGATATGATAATGTTTTAATTAAACAAAGAATTTTTGGGACCAGTACTTCTACACCAAAATAATGATGTGTATTCTTTAATACAAAATTTGAGTGTCACATGTTTGGTCTTTTAACTTGCAACGTTTTATTTTCAGCATTTATGCACCTCAGGAAGATTTGGAGAGAAAAAATGCCTTCGGTAGTCTGATTATCAGTTCATGCTTTCGCATCGAGGTAAGTACTTATATAATGACATGTTTTCATTATAAAAACTTTGAATGTTACATGTTTGGTCTACTGATGATATACGCCGTCTCATTGGTTCACAGGTCAACCCAAATATAAGTATATATTTACATGTTAACAAAACCACCCATTTGTCAGCAAGCACCCCAATACCATGATAATTTGATGCAATTTCTAAGCTTCTGTTTATCTTGTATGTCATATGTAACACCCTTGCCCAGCATAGAACACAATGTCACATCAAATGTTAATAGAACATCAAGCACTAACAAATCCAAAAGAAACGCTTAGTTATCATGGTACAAAAGTACAACAGACCATGGTATAAAAGTACAACATACAACAAACCATCAGCTTACAAGGTCTAAATTCCTTCAAATTAAGTACCAACTCAAATGTTCAAAATTTAGCAAAATAAAAATAAATAAACTCAACAGTTCTTGTCAGGGTTAACCCAAACGTACCCTGATTACCTGTCGTAGAAAACAAAAAAATATATATATTATCAGCTAAGCTAATTGCTAGCAGATCACAATGCACAAAGATAATCTTTCAACAATAATGAAAGCAAGTCACAGAAGGCATCAAAATTTTAAGTTCGAAGTTACTCCGTTGACTAACACACACCATAGTGATACAAAGAAATAAAACTAAAGCAACAAGGGTTAGTGTTACTGACCCAATCCTTGGAACCGAATATATATTATATCATTCATTCTTATTATTAATATTTATTATTGTTTTATAAATATTTTTATAAACGTTCTCATCAATTTATATTTTGGGTTATTTCAACTCGACTCCATTCATTTAATTTTGTCCTTGAAATTTTAACCTGAGCTGACTTTATAAGAACACGGTCAAACAGTGGAACACAAGAATTTTTCCTATGCAACCAAGTTTCTAACTAGAGTGGTTAGGAAACACTAAAGATCAGCCAATACAACACATTTTAACTGAAGTGATGGGTTATTATATCATATGCAAAAACGAACCTCAAATCAGCTATGGCGGCAGTGTCTAAACAAGTCTCTTCAGAAAGTAATCTTTTATCTCTGGCAAAATCCGCATCACCAAACTACGGTACCTGGAGATCCATTCCACACATCAACTGTGTTCACTATAACAGGTCTGGTCACTAGGCTTGTCAATAGATAAATTTGAATTGAATGATCTGATCCGTTAACAATCCATCTAAATGGTTCATGATTTAATCCAAAATCAGATATGATCCAAATAAAATCTATAGAACAACCCATTCGATGACTTGTCAGATTAAAGGATATTATTTTGATCTATTGGACTATGAAGAATTGCAAATGGATTGTATCACAGCTGGATCAATCAAGTCTATTGACAGAAGCCACGGTAGACCCAAAACAATTGTGTTCATATTCTTTATACATGTAAGATATGCTTACAAGTTACAAGGCAATTGTCATAAAAATACTAGACTTTCAATGACTCTGCATACAAGTCCCTCGACTATATTTTTGCATGATTAATCCCTAGACATAACAAAAAGTCCTTTTAATAAAGTTTAAGGACAGTCTTGTTATAATTTGATAAGCCTAAGAGTTATGCAAGTCCTTTTGATAATGTTTAATCATGCAAAAAGGACTTTTATGCTAATTATAAAGTGCACAAACTCAAGTTTAGTTTAAATGTTACAAAGAATTTATAAAAATGTAAATAACAAAGTCCAAGGAGTTATGAATGAATTCAGCAAACATCTATAGGGTTTTTCCAACAAATACCATATACGTTTTTAGTGAAAATATTTGGAAGGTACAATCAAATGCTTAAAGCTATTTTTTAACTTAAATGTCAGACTTGCTAGAGATCATAGATTCCCCAACCCCACCAAAGGGTAGAAATTCCTACATATAATAAGCATTAAACTTTGGCAAAACACGAGAACATACCATGGTTTTGAATCTAATTGCTGAAAGTTCTTCAAAACAAAGAGGATGCACGCATTCCTTAGTGACACAGCATTACACTCGTCTGATAAGTCGTATATAGATTCTATATTGTCTGCGCTTATATTCTAACATAAAGATCAAAAGCAGTCACATAAAAGAGAGGCTGAAATTTCGACCCATTTTTTAGGTAGATGGGTTGATTGCATTATAATTATAATTTAAACTAACAAGTGAAATTTTGAAAACAAAATGGCAACAGGCCAAACGAAATGAGTTGAAAGTCATCGAAAGTATATCCATGTTACCTAAAACGTCTTAAATCATTTTGTTTTTAAAAGATTGCTATTGTAGTATCATAGTTTATATAATCATCTTCAATACATTCATTTTTTGTAGAATCTAAAAAGAAAAAAGCAACATTTTCCACGTCATCCCAACTCAACCAAATCCATTATGACCCGTATTAAAGGTTAAAAGTTCCAAACCGTTAACTGGCCCACCCATTTTGCTACCTACAGTGTGAATAACATAATACAACTCACCTGTACCATGATGTTCTCACAATGACATTTTAATCCGTCTATAAGATATTGATCAGCAGCTCTAAGAAGATCAGGGACTATTCTCGGATTTAACTCTTTTAACAATCCAGTGTGCATATATCTGTAGGCAAAATATTAAGTAACGGATCAAAACGAATCAACTTGAGGTATTCATTTTTATAAAGTATGTTACCATGAAGGCAAGGCCGCGAGGGATACACATACCTCATCAACAACGCAAATGCCTCCGATCTAATATTCGTAATCTCAATCTCTTTAGCATCTTTCTCCTAAAATGCATTCATTCAGGATGTCAAACACAAAAGAAATACTCGACTTCATAAAATTTATATATGACTAACCTTGTAACCACCATCAAGCATAGCCCGAAATACATCAGAGGATGCAAACAAACGGGTTTTGTTAGCACGGAACCGTTTACCTGATATAAAAACTAAGTCATGTCAACCACAACCTTCATTGAAATGCTAAAACAAATAATATTAAGTTAAGAAAATAGTTTTATACCTTCAACTAGGAAAGTTACATCACAACGTGTAGGGCTATTCACATATTGCTCAACCTGCAACAAGACTACTTTAAGTTTATTGCTTCTTAATGACAATATTCATGCAAAATATCATATTGATTTTAGCCAATGAAATTATTTCTTTACATAAAATACAACAAAATGAATAAATTACCAAGTTTTTCCTAATTGTGACCCAAATGAACTAGTAGCAAGATTTTTATGCTTATTTTTCAAAAATAATAACATGAGATCTTATTTGCCATTTTAGTGGATATGTATAGATATGACATGTAGCACCTTATTTGACCTGTGACATTAAGCCTAAAATAGTAGAAATAGTAAGAAGAAGAAAGAAATTAACCTGAGATATTGGAGACGATGAACCTGTGTCGACTAAAGAAAGTGAGATAGCTTTTTCATCCAATATACACAAAGCTGCACAGCCATATCTTCGAATCTTTGAATGCGGTGATCGTAAAAGCTCCATAAGTATGTCGATTCCTAAAAATTTTCATCAAACAAATCAAAAAGAAAATGTTATAAATAAAATGTGTAACTAGACTAACAATCCAAACAAAGAACAAGTTTTAGGTGTAATAGGCACACAAAATATACCATCGTTTTCAATGAAAACTTTTTTGTGGTTCTCGCTTGAACAAAACATTGCAAGGGCCAACGAAATTTCTCTTTGGGAGGTTTTGTCGGAAGTACGCATCAAGTTCAACAAACGATTCAAAACCTGGCACGATTATCAGAATAAATCAACAAGTATTAAATGGACTAAAAATAAAAATTTAATTAAGAACATTTAAATGAACTGACCCACAGACTAATCTGTAGATGGATCAATGGGTCAATCTAACAGATTAATATATATTGAGTCACGTAAATGGATCAAATGCAAAAGAAGATACAACCCATTAACAGGCATAGCTAGCTGTTAAAACCATCTCAAAAGGAGAATCCTAAAGTAATAATATGAACTCATAAATAATAATTACCCTTTCGACACGAACACTTTTCTCCAACCTTTCAAATGTTTTTTTAACGTAATCCTCAGTTAACTGCACAGATATCATTAAATACATAGGAGGTTACCTGAAATAAGACTAATAAATCGTGTAGTTGTTTGCATAAAAGGATCGGTTATAAGAAATGTAATTACTTACAGCATCAAAATCACCCTCTATTAGCTTTTGAACACCGCCAAATCTTATAAAATCATCTACAATATCCTACAAAAAAACTCCTGTAAGTTGAAAGAAATTGCCTAAAATATAATAATTATAAATTAACTGTTTATACATATTCAAGGACTAAGGTTACCTCGCTAGATGCCAATTCATATAAAGCAATCACACCATTGCATTTCACAACACCATTAGTTGAATCAAGAAGCTTTATTAAGGGACCAATTCCACCGGCATGAGCAATGCCAGCTTGGTTGTGAGCGTCCTGGTAGATATGAAAATTTTAGCAGGCCCAAAAAACATAATACATGTGCACATATATGCGTGTGTGTCTATGTGTACGCGTGTGTATATACGTCTGTATGTGTGAGATTACAATTTTTATCTTAAAAATGGTACTTTCAAATTCAAAAGTTTGGTTTTCTTAGTTTTTGGGTCAATACACTTTCTGTTAAATTATTAATCCTTTTTAAGTAATCAAACGCTAGCTTGGTTTAAAAAAGCGCGAGGCGAGGCGAAGCGTTTCAATACCAAAATCCGAGGCGCCACGCCTCAAGCGCGAAGCGAGGGCTTCACGTATGTGAGGCGCTAAACTAAAAAAAGTAATAAAAATATAAATAATATCTATGTACAACTTAAAAAACTATAAATACAACCTAAAGAAGCACAAAATCAGTTGTTAAGCCCAATATACAACAAACCAAGCTTTGTGTACAAGAACTATAACTTCATAAAGAAGAAAAGAAAACAAATAAACAAATAAGAAAAAGTTTAGGGTAAACTTCAACAACAATTATAATTTTAAGGGTGAAGAATGTAATTTTCAAAAAATGAAATAAGAGGTGGGTTAACCCTCAAACTTAAAGTCGCCTCCTCTCCTCCTAGCAGCTCTCCTCCATCAACAACCTCCTCTCCTCCTGGCAACTCTCCTCTGATTTCTTCATTA
>BJCN01341632.1:7434-18638 GCA_018326445.1 Flaveria brownii
GCCAAAAAATTTTCGTTACACAGTAAAGTTTTCTTCCGATAGTAAAATTGCTTCCGAGAGTAAAATTGCCAAATGTTTGTGGGAACCAAGTTACCTGAGCTTCTCTAATTGAACCTAAAACATTATAAAATCAACTGCAGGTCACTCGTTGAAAAGAATAATGCATGGGTTTAATTGGACAAACATACCGACAATCATTCTTAAACTATTTTGGCTATCAAAATGTTAAAATTGTGATTAGAATCTACATCAGTGTGATCTCACTAACTCGTTGATGTTTAAATACATCTTTGTGCTTAAGTATATCTTGAGTACGTGATCTCATCATCAAATCAGTTCTTGACGTTAAATGTTAAAAATAAATAAATAAATAATAATAATAATAATAATAATAATTATAAAATTCAAAAAATCTAAAAAGAATTTTTATTCCAAATTAGTTTTCAAGTTTTCCATATTATGCTATTGAAACGATCTCATATTTTTCATGCATTTCACGGGAAATTGCACACACAAGCGAACATGGTTTCGCTTGTTTACATTCACAGATAAACAGGGGTTTATTTGTATGTTCAAATGATCTAATGAGAAATGTGTAGAATGTGTTTGTGTTTGTGGTGCAGATTTTGCTACAAGTGATGTCCGATCATCACCTGAGCAATGAACCAGACCAGAGAACCTGTTCTTCAAGTTTGCAGAAGATACCGAGCTAGGAGCCTCCTCCTACGTCTTCTGAAGCACTCAAGAATAGAGAGTTGGAAAAGGTGTTCCTGATCATACGAAGAGATGGAGCGTACAAAAAGGGGGAGCCTGTGAGATGAACGATCTTCAGGAATAGATGATAAATCTATGGGGAGATTGAAGATCATTATTTTTGGATTGACTTATCGGAACTGAAGATGATACAAGACGTTGATAATGATAGACTAAGGGGGAGTATTGTTGGGACTGAAAAGGATAATCTGTGTTATCAAATCAGTCAAAGTCAATAATAATAAATGTCAAGGTCAAAGTCATTAGAAAAGTCAAACAGACGCGTTCGAGAAGAAGAACCGAGACGAGACGAAAAACCGAGACGCGACGTTGAAGATATATTTGACTAGGAGTTTTATTGTTAATAAATATACTTTGTGTCAACAAAATATATTTAATATTGTTTTAGTCATTTTAAGTCTAGGGGCTTAATGTGTCATTAGTGAATAATATATTCACTATAAATAGATAAGTTGTACTTAGGGTTTGTAAGCTTGAATGAGTAGATTTAGGGGTTTTCATGTAAACAATATCTTACGCAAATCAATATGGATCAAATGAGGGTTTTTCATTGATGTTGTTGAGTGTTCATCCAAGTTCTTCATATTTTATATGTTTGATCCAAATCTTCATTGTTAATTGATTAATTCAAGTGCTCCGGGACTAACAAGTTGTCAAACTTCCTGGACTGTTATGGCTACTGCTGAGAGGTACTCTACTTGTTGTTTGAACCAGATTCCTACTTTCTTTTGTTGTTGCCATCAGCAGTAGTTGACGCGGAACCACACGAGGGTAGCTTACCCTGTATGACAGCCTGGTCTGTCAGTTTGTGGCCAGTCTGATTGCTTCCTATATAGTGTTTGGTCATGAAGCAGTGACCACACTCTGGATTTCTAGAGCTAATCCATGCAGATAGTTTTCAGTCCTCAAGGAAGTAGGGTTGTCCATGTTAGGACAAAGAGTAGCGAGCTCATGAGAGCGAGTAGTGTATACCTCGATCTCAGAACCCGACATCTTTATGTTCCAGCACACCATTTCCAATTTCTATACCTCATCGTGAGAGCAGTATTCCACCTTCATCAGGTTTTTGAAATCCTCCCAAGTGGTTGGATTGGCGGTCTCCACACCTAACATTTGCACTTGAGTGTTCCACCATGAAAGAGAAACTCCATCCAAGGTGCCAGCGGCGTAGTTACCCCAACTTGTCCCTGGGTAGTTGCACATGTTGAACATTGATTCAAGCTTCTCGAACCATCTTAGGAGACCTACAGCTCCTTCTAGTTCCGTGAACGGGTTGGGTTTGCAGTCCATAAAGGACTTGAAAGTACAAACCCCTTGACCTGCAACAGATTTAGATCAGGACTTTGGAATTTCTAATGAGTATTATAATTTAACAGGACTAATGGAACGTTAATGTTAGGAATGAATTTGGCATTTCTTACCGATCGGAGCGGGCTGTGGGTTGGGGTTATGGTTGGCCAATGCGTCAGCCACATGCTGATTTATTAGTGCGGCCCATTTTTGGAGTCATGTTGATTGTACCACGACCATGACCAGGTTCGTGTCCACGTCCATACATTCTTAACAATCATAACATATGAAAATAAGTAAATATGCAACATATCAACTTCATTTCAGTATAAGCAATTAAAAGAATTTAGCACACACACAACTAATTGTTTAAATAATAATTTCTGATAAAATAAATTGTAAGTATGTCTATATAAATCAAACCAAATATCAAAATTTAAAACATGAGTCGGATGGGAAACAATCCTTCCTATCTAGGTGAAATAAATGAAAGTCTGAAGAACAAAGAAACGAATACACTAGAAAATCAATGAGAATCGATAGATCCAGCCTTGTTCTCTGGCTCGTCCTCTGCCTGCTCCTCAACCTCTTCCTTGGGATCCTCTTCTAGCGCCTCCTTAGGTTCCTCTTCTAGGACTTCTTCAACAGGCTCCTACAATGCATTCAGTGTGTTGACTTGACATTTCAGATTCTCAAGTCGCTGTCCATAACTCAGTAACGTGCCTATGCTCAACATGAAGTGTGGCTGCTATAGCAGCCATGGTCTACTCAGGAGGGCATGTAAGAGGAGGTAGGGTAAGGGCGTAAGGGTTCCTACCTGGGGCGGACCTAGTACAAGGCTAACGTTCAGGAGTTAGAGGAACATTCTTCTTCTGGATTAGCATAGTCATGTAGTGAGGGTAGTATTCCCGTCGGTGAACTAGTAGGTACTGGGGTAAGGCAAACGGTTGGTCATAGTCAAACTCCTTATTATTATTTTGATGCATGGGTCACTCATACTGACCCATAGGTGGAGGCATAGAATCATAGCAAATGGGTCTCTTTCATTGAGAAGAAGAAGAAGGTGCAAAAGAAGATGAAGCCATTCTTGCAAAGAACCGCTCACAGGAATGAGCAATAGCAAGCATCCATCAAAGCAAAGCAAACAAGGCCAGCTAATAAACCTAAACGTGTCTATATGCATCTAACTAAGGCATCAGTCTATAGTCTAAATGCAATATGAATGAGATGCAATTTATTTTAGTTCACTATAACCATTGGCTCTAATACCAATCTGTCACACCCTCAATTTCCACAAACGGGGCATTATCATTAGGCGTGTGACACCCCAAGATCTGAGTTGACAGTTACACCAAACAACACATTAATTACAAAACATAATTGCTTGTTAATATTAGAAATTTACAAAAATAGAGTAAATAATTTAATCATGTAAACAATTACGGAAACATAATAATTCATGTAAATTGTTCTTTTGACCCAACAATTATGAATACAGTGGATCATCGTAGTCGCGCGCACCTTCAAAACCAAAAAGAAACATGCTAAAGTGCCAACACTAGGTTGGTGAGTACACAGTTTTTGATAAATAGTAACGTAGTAGAAAGCAAATCCTGTAAATAAAGTAATATCAGTAGATAGCTAATCTACTTAACAAGTTACATAGTGTATGAAGTTCATAACTTAAACTAACAATGTAAACAAAGGCCTCGGCTGTGTTTACCAAGCCACAAAAAAAGTTAGGTCAATTTAACATCCGTTTGACGTGTAGTTATGCTAGCGTGAGTAGCCCGGGTGGGGTTTGTCAAACCCAGTAGATCTACTCAAAATCACTTAGCTAAAATATATAAATGAACGGTTCGAGAATGAGGACTTAAGTTGGTATAATACTAGTAAGCAAGAGACTATACAGTAATACTGACCAAATGAAAATAAGTATTTGAACACATGTTTCTTTCCCCCAAAAGAGTTTAAGTAAGGTGAGGCTGAAAACTCACCTTGAATGCACAACAACGAGTACAAGCAAGCACAAACCACTAGGGTCCCAATTAACCTGAATTTTATTTAATATATAGTTTATATTAATTAAAATAATAACACCAGAATTGAATGGTTTCGTGTTTCACGGCTCGGTTACGGTGTCAGTTACCGATATTTCCCCATTCCTAACAAGTACAACCACACACAAGCTCACACAAACATAAAACTCAATTATTCACGCACACATCAGATCATAGATGAAAGTATTGTTTATATATATTTCATTATAGGAGTTCATTTTTATAATAAAACTCATACGTCATACACTTTTTATAAATTCACTACATAGGAATCTATACGCCCCAAAATATATATACATACATGAATCATCAATACCCAAGCCTAAATGTAAGTATATGTTGCACATACCAAATGTATATGTAGGATCTGTGTTGGTCTCTCAACACAATATTTTCTCTCAAAACTCACAAAGTCTAACTCGATTGAAGAAGTAGAATCTCAAACTAATTTGATGATAATATACTAAGTTAATGAACTCAAGAAATGTTTTTTTAAGATACTTGATATATTACTTCTCAACTTCATGTTTACAAGACTCGTACAAAGCATACATAATGAGTTACATTGAGAAACTATATATACTACTATCTACAGCCGGTTATACTTAGAAAACAAGCTAGAACTTATATATAAACAAATACTACATGTCCATGACTTATCTTTTGTTACCTATTAAAGTTGGTAACTATACTAACTGATAAAAGGTGGACAGTGGAATAAAGTATGGTCAAGTACATGGGTATGGGAAAATGCCAAGCACTATATAAGACTTGACAACATGTTTCAGTCAGACCATACTTATGTCCACGGGTCCATACTTGATTCTTCCGAAGGTAAACTAGCTTCGGAAAAATAAGTTCTTTCGAGGCCAATTATACTTCGGAAGGATCAACTTCTTTTGATTCTTCTGCAAGTCTTCAGCAATTCATTTTTTAAAAAGTCATTGCCTTGGATGTTCTAATATTGAACACTTTGGAAGGAAACTACTTAGTCTCGAAAGACATAGTTTTCCACCGGAAGCTCTTCATACTTTAGTATTTAGAAGGTCTTCAGTTTGTCTTTGGAAGAGTTGCTTTTTGCTCCGGAAAACTTTCTTCAGTTGTACTCAGAATCTTCCAAGTGTAGTTTTGGTTGCACAAGCCTCATATGATCCAACAAACTCCCCCTAGGTTGATGCTAACAAAACTTTACTCTCTTCTTCTTCCCAACCCAGGAAAAGAGATATTTGTCAGCATACTTATTCTTTTCTAAAGTGGCGCTAAGAAGTTTGTACAAGACATTGGTAGAGAGGAGATCCAATCTATTGTTGTGAACGATATGTACCCTTTGTTATGGCCCTCTAAAGATAGTTAGTTGATGGGAGTTATAGTCATATTCCCATCTAACTATGGAATCTGAAGTAGTGCCTTGAATCATTTAAAGGAAAGAGCTTCCGTTGGTGGTAGCACCTTCTTCTTGATCCTTTCTTAGCTTCAACTCCTATTCAGTTCTTGCCTTTTGTATTAAATCAGTAAGATGAAGACCGCCTAGATGATTTCTAATGTGAGCGGCTACTTGGGAGTTTGAGGGATTGGAGAATGACTTCTCTACTAACTCAGCAATGTCAAATTTGCTTGAGTGTAGTAGAGATGGTTTGTCAAGTCTCTTGACTTTACCATTCTTTCTTTCCATAACAAAGTTGTGAGAAGAGTCATCAAACCTCCACTGGACAATTTTCTTGCTAGGAGTGAGGGACTTATTTGGCAGTTTTTCCCCTTTTCTAGTGTCCTATAGAGTCACCCGTCTTTTTCTTAGCTTCTTCTCTTCTTCTTTGAGAGAATCAGAGTTTGTAGCCAAGAGTTAAAGAGCTTGGTCCAGTGTTCCCCTGCGCAGATCAAGGAATGCATCTCATGTAAGGGAACAGGAAGATCCATCAATGTATCTTAGTGTTATGGACTCTTCCTTACAAGAGATGTCGCTTAGGGTTGTGCAGTTGATGAGCTTTCCTTTGATCTCCTTGAACTCCTCTAAGGTTAGAGGCTTAGATGGTTCAGAGGATGGCTTGGGTAATGGTTAGGTTTTGGGTTGTGTTTTAAGTTTTAGGATGAGTGTGGTGGTGGTTGTTGAGTTACAGTGGATGATAGTGGGATTAAGGTTGATGGTGTAGGTTCAGGGGTGTAAGGTTCAGTAGTGGGTTTGGTTTTAATGGGGAAGGAAAGAGGTATGTGTTCAGGTTTTGTTAGTTGCGGTTTGGGGGTTAGTTTGGGTACCATCCTCTGTACACTTTGAGTTTGGTATACCTCTTTCCTTGTTCCTAAGCAAATGTCAGCTTTGATATCACTGACATGTCGCTGTAGGGTCTTCTCAGACATGGGTCCTACTTTCCTGCCTGTGAAGCCATGGGCCCTGTAATAAGCCTTTATCCAAGCTTTGTCTTTCACCTTCTTAGCAGCCACAAATATAGCCTCCTCCTCCTCCTTCTTCTCCTTCTCTTTCACCTTCTCTCTTATAACCTTTTTCCTCTCCTTGTTGATCTGATCTTGTTATTTATTGAAGAGGAATAAGATATTCTCATTTTCATGAGGAGTCAGCTCTTCCTGAGAATAGCTCCTTGAGCATACGAAGGCTGTCCTTTTCACCCTTTTCCTGTGTTCATCTTCTTCTTTCTTTCTCCTCTTCTCTTCTTCTTCAGCTAATCTTACTTCTTCCTCCTTCTCCTTTTACAATAGGGTTTCCTTCTACAGTTTTATAAGCTTATCAAGTGAGAGTAGGAGCATTTCCTCATTATCTACTCCTAGATTGATTAGCCTATCTATCACCTCCACTCTTCGTTTATTATTGATAGACTCTTGAGCTGCTGCTGCTACCTTACTGCTTGCAGCCAGTAGCTTCCTAGTGTTGAGTCTACCTTTTCTTCAGCTTTTCCAACCTTTCTTCTTCAAGAATCTCTTCAGCAGTCATCTTCCTTTTTTCCTTTAGGATTTGAGGAGGATTCAACCTTTGGAGATTCTGGCATTGATGATTCAGGTTGGGGAGAGTGGGGTTGAGCTTATGTTGTTGGAGAGAGATGGATTTTGAGAAAATCCTCACTTTTTACCTTAAAAGCTAGATCAAGGATAGCCTCTGTGATAAGCAGATCATCAAACAAAGTTGACAATTCAATAATCCCATCCACAGCTTGAACTTCTACTTCGGAAGAGATTTGAATATCACTACATGTCCAAACTAATTCAGTTGCTGGGCCATGAGTCCTTATTTCACATTCGAAGTCAATCTCAGGTTCAATAGGGACCCTAGGTTGACCAACTTCTTTCTCACTGGTAGGTGGTGCACTCTACCTTTAAAGCTCTTCAGCTCTAAAGTAGGCTACTGCTACATGGAGTTGAGATGGACAGAGTAAGATCCTCATGTGTTTGTCTCTGTACATTCTCCCTCTTTTTGGTAGCATCATCTTGAGAAGTAGATGAGCTAGAGAAAGAACTTAAAGAGACTTGAACTGGTACATGCCTAACAGACTTCTCAGTCTATGTCTCAGCTAGTTTGTCCTTGAGATTTTCAGCCCCTTGACTTGTTGGACAAGCTGTGCAGGATGACATGTAGCAAGAATTTCAAGTTGTGGGAGAAGTTAAACTTGTAGACTGTGGACTTGCTGACGTCTCCTCCATATCTCATTTGGGTGCAAGTAGCTTCCAAGTCTTGTTTGGAGAACTCCATGGGGGCGCCTTCATCATGAAGCTCTAGATGCTCCCTGATGGTGGTTTCACTAATGATAATCTCCTATCCACATACTCTTGACCTGATAACCCTTTGACCACTCACCGTGTCATTTTGACCATTGGCCCAAAATTCAACCATATGGTTTGAGTAAATTGTGGGGTTTACGGTCAGAGTAGTGAAATATGCTTATTGGGTCAGGAATTGGATGATTGTGGCAAAATCGACATCCATGAAAGAGTCAAGGATGGCGATCTGCATGTGCTAGGGATTGAAGGACATTGTTTAAAAGGAGTTTGAGAGTGAGAAATTTAAGAGTGAGAAATTTGAGAGTGAGTAAAGACTATAATGGAGAATTTTGCGCTTTTATAGTGATAAAGAAGAAAATGAAAGAAGGTCAGAAATATTTAAATGGTGGTGAAAAATCAAACCGATAAGGTGAAAGGACGTTTTGAGTTCTGATTTGATAGTGGCGGTAAGAAAGACCATTTAAAATATTCCAACAATCATCAACAAAATCAAACTTTTTGTAGAGTAGGGCCCAAAAATTTTCGTTACACAGTAAAGTTTTCTTCCGATAGTAAAATTGCTTCCGAGAGTAAAATTGCTTATGAGATAACACTTGTGTTTATCAATCTGGATTGTCTTCCGAAGCCACTTTATCTTCCGAAGCAAATTATGTCTTAAAGACAAATTGTTTCGAGAGTAAAGTGTTCTTCCGAGAGAAGAAGTTAGTAGCTTTCGGAAGGAAATTTGATCTATAATCAAATGTTCTTCCGAGAATTAAAACTCTTTAGAAGAAAATACTTGTAAAGAGAAATTTGCCTTCAAATGATGAATAAGGATTTCTTTTGAGGGTAAATTTCTCTTTGAAAGAATTTATAATTAGAAATTTTTGAAGAAAACCTTTTATAATAGAGCTTATATTGTAAATAGACAGCTTAGACATGACATATTTTCAAAAGAATTTCAAAAGAGATTCGCTAATTTGATCATTCTAATAATCGTAATTAAATATTTAAATCTTTGTTCATCAAAGACTTTGGTGAACAAATTAAGCATATTGTTCATTTGAATCCACTTTGACGAGTTTGATCAAGTTTTTCTCATTTATATCTTGAATAAAATGATACCTGATGTCAGTATGTTTTGTCTTGGAGTGCTTGACCGGATTTTCTATGATAGAAATAGCACTCTTATTGTCTATATGGAGAGGAATCTCCATGAAGTTGAAGCCATAGTCTAACATCTGATTCTAAATCTATAGCAGTTGAGCATTGCAGCTTGTAGCAGTAATGTATTTAGCTTCAGCAGTTGATATAGAGACACATGATTGCTTCTTGCATTTCCAAGATAAGATCCATCCACCAAGAAATTGACATCCTCCTGATGTGGATTTCTTGAAAATGCTACAGCCACCGTAATTACTGTCAGTGTAACCATAAAGATTGAATTCCTTGTTCTTAGGATATCAAATGCCCAGTTTGGGAGCTCCATTAAGATATCTAAGAATCATTTTGATAACAATTAGGTGAGACACCTTAGGAGCAGCCTGATATCTTGCACATATACAAGTTCCAAACATAATATCAGGACTGCTTGCAGTGAGATACATTAGAGAACCAATAATTACCCTATGCTGATGCTGATCAGTGTCCTCCTCCTCGGAATCAGGACAAAGATTGTGAGTTCTTTGTATAGGTGTCTTGGCTGGCTTACAATCTTTCATCTCAAATCTTTATAATATGTCCTTGACATACTTAGATTGATTAATGAAGAAACCTTCTTCCATTTGCTTCACTTGAATTCCTAGGAAGAAATCCATCTTTCCTATAGAACTCATTTCAAATTTCTTCCTCATGATGCTTTCAAAGTCTTTACACATTTGGTTATTGGATGAACCAAATATAATGTCATCAACATAGACTTATAGAAGCAATATATCCTTCCCAGACTTCTTTATGAACAATGCCTTATCCATGGTGCCTCTGGTGTATCCATTCTTTAAAAGAAACTGAGACAATGTATCATACCACAACCTAGGTGCTTGGTGTAACCTATAAAGAGCTTTGTCCAATTTGCATACATAGTTGGGGTGTTGTGGGTATTGAAATCCTGGTGGCTGACACACATAGACTTCTCTATCAATATCCCCATACAGAAATGCACATTTCACATCAAGTTGATGGACTGTGAAGTTGTTAGATGCTGCAAAAGCAAGGAAGATTCTCACAGCCTCAAGTCTTGCAATAGGTGCAAAGACATCAGTGTAATTTATCTCTTCCTCTTGTGTGTATCCTTGAACTACAAGTCTAGCCTTGTTCTTGATTATCAAACCTTCATCATCTTTTTTATTCCTGAACACCTACTTGGTGCCAATAGGGACTTAACCAGGTGGCAATGGACATAGGTTTGATACTTTTTGTCTCCTGAATTGAAGCAATTCTTCTAGCACTTCTTCAACCCAACCGTTGTCCTTAAGAGCTTCTTCCACCTTTTTAGGTTCCATTTAAGAGAGGAAATATGAGTACAAGCAGACATTCCTATTATGAGTTTGTCTTCTAGTTCTCACACCCACTAAGACATATTATTGGTTGGATGACTGTTATGAATCCTAAGTCTGAGAATCATATCTAGTTGCATAGATAGATCCAAGTTTGAAAGGTTTTGCTCAAGATTATGAACATTGATTCCAGCTAATGTCTCACAGTCATTCAATGAGGACTGATTGAATGAATGAGTGACAACATCAATGTTATTTTGCTATAAAGCAGTATTAACAGTTGCCTATTCCTCTATAATACTGTCTTCATCAACTTGGTGTTAAGAGTTAGTGTTGTCAGCTGATAAGTTTTGAGGCTTGACTAACTCACAACTTGTTGAAGCTCTACCATTTCCTATAATATTCAAACTCTTAGGACTTGCTATAGTGGGAGCTTGCTCTTCATGTCTTATTGGAGAAATTGGAATAGGTCCGAGTAACTCAAACAGTTGATCATCATAGAAGTCATTTTGAGTTCCTGTTCTAGGAGAAGCATTCTCATAAGATGGTTTAGAATAGTTGGGAAACAATTCTAAGTCAAAGATATGGTCAGGGTCATTCCCCTTAACACAAGGAGTGTGCTCATTTACAATAATATTAGATGATTCCTTAAATTGTTGATTCTTAATGTTGTATACTCTATAAGATTTAGAGCTTGAAAAGTATACAACAAAGATAGCATCATCCGACTTTTCAGCTAATTTTTTGAAATTGTCTTTTGTGTTAAGTATGGTACACCTGCTGCCAAAGGACCTTAGAAACCAATTGAATGGTGGCCTCTTGTTTCATAGCTCATAAGGGGTTTTTCCATGGAGCTTAACAACAAGAACCCTGTTCGACACAT
>BJCN01341639.1:0-15824 GCA_018326445.1 Flaveria brownii
GATCAACTCTTCATAAGACTGCTTGCTAAGTGTTGATTCACAGTGAGTTGAGAGATAAACCCCCAGTAATCGATCCTGCAATCATAATTGGTTTTTTGGCTGAAAACTGAACATCATTCTTGAGAAATGATAAAATCGGATAAAAGATAAAATCATACAAGAGTATGTAAGAATAAGACAGATTATATAAAATTGCATTACATATTATAAAGTTATTTATTTCAGCTTGCTACTTGTATAGGTTATAATGAGGCCCATGTTTGGAGCATTCGGCAAGGCTGGAAGCGCCAACTCCATCGCTTTTGTTAGTAAGGCATGGACCATCTCTCCATTCATGCACACACAACTAATGCATATACATATACGTTATACGTTATACATTATACATTATACATTATACATTATACATTATACAATATACATTATACATTATACATTATACATTATACACTATACACTATACATTATACACTATACACTATACACTATACACTATACACTATACACTATACCCTATACGCTGCACGCTGCACGCTGCACGCTGCACGCTGCACGCTGCACGCTGCACGCTGCACGCTGCACGCTGCAACGCTGCACGCTGCAACGCTGCAACGCTGCAACGCTGCACGCTGCACGCTGCACGCTGCACGCTGCGCATAGTGAGTTAAAATAGGACCCAAAGTGTTTAATAAAATTGGAACCATATTATTCACATGTATTCACAAAATGTCCATGTGTGTGCACAATAATCACTTCTAATTCATGACGTGTGAGCTCTCAAATATCCACACATGTGAGTATAATTGTTTGTGTGGTTCCTAAAATATTTGTGATTTCTATATGAACTTACCCCACATATACATGAAGATGTACATATACATACACAAAAACATATATATACATAAGTAAGAGAGAATTTTGGGCAAACTTTAACTTATGCATACATGATATGTACTATCAAGTAGTTGGGTCATTATTAAACTGGTGCGTGGTGAGTTATATAAGTTCTTGACTCAAAAACTTTACATTATAAACTATCAACAGGCTGCTATGGACTGCAATATAAAGACCTTTTATGGACTTAATAAAAAGGTGAAAAGTGTGAAAAATGTAAGAAATCTCACGAAACTCGACATGAAACTAAATGATGCCTTGCCACACATCGAGGTTGATCCCGAGACGTATGCAGTCACTGCAGATGGTGTGCATCTCACATGCACTGCAGCTACAACGGTTCCTCTCTCTAGAAACTACTTCCTATTTTAGGTAACAACTCTAGTCTTAAAATTTTTCTTATTTCAGACTAGAGGTGGCTTTTGGGGGTAGGGGTGGGGGGGTACGGGTCAAACCGGCAAACCGAACCAAAATCAAAACGATCGGACTGAGACTACTTATGTAGAATCTAATTTTCGTTCCGTTCCTGTTTATTTCAAGTCTGGTCCGGCCAGTTAGATTGTTTTTCTTTTCTTTTAAGGAAACGATGTCGTTTAAGCAATTGATTGGGCTTGAACCACTAGACCAAAAGGCGCATCTGGTTCACGGTCTAGTTTGGGACCCAACCAGTACAATACCGTTTGGTTCTTGGTTCTTGTACTTTCAAAGTTTCAGTTTAGTGTGGTCTAGTCCAGTCTGGTCTTGGACTTTTGCTCAGCCCTGAATTTAGGTAACTTTTGGGGTTATTTGTCTTAGTAGCAATAACTATCGTACTTTTACCAATACTAGCAAAAACACATTTTCATTTTTGTAGCAATCTAGCAACACGCTACTGTTTTGTTGCAAATCAAAGCAACAGATATGACGTTGTTTATGATTAAATACAAGTAGGTCTCTATTATTGGTAAAAGTGTGAAAGTAGATTGTCATTTTGTGCAATTATCCCTAGCTTCTAAATGCGTGTTAAATGGGTTGTGTTAAACTTGTAACCTTTTTATGCATCGGATAACTACTTAACATATTAAATATGTCTAAGAAGTTATCCTATCAAAGTAATGATGCCATTTCAAGAAGCTGGAACTTGGAAGCATTTGAATATACATTAGGAAAATTTCAACTTGTTTGACAGTTCAACTTTTCTTTCTAGCTAGTTCGAATTATTATACGACTTTTCTTGCCGCTATCATTATTGTCACTTAACCCGAATTAATACAACTTTTCGTTTATACAGGTTGAGATTAATTGCTATTTTTATTTGAATATTATACCAGATCTTCTCATGAGTATTCTTGTGGGATTTTGGAGGTTGGTTTTAACCAAATTTGGAGGTTGGTTTTAACCAATGTACGTTCTGATAACGACATGCGGCGTTAGATTGAGTTGCTATTTTTGCAACAAAAGGCATGCAGCATTTGCAGCCAATTAAATTGTTCTCCACTTAAACGCACGTTGTATCATGCATGCCATATATCAAACATTTTTTTTTATTTTATATACAAAGCAAAACCGAACATCCTCTTGTTTGCTTTTGTTTTTAAACGTTGGGATCCTCTAGCTGTTCTTACCCGTTTCGTGTTGTTTATTTGTTCTTTTTTTTTTAATTAGTACTCATTGATTTTTCGAAACATACAAAAACTAAATGAATATGAACGTGTTATTAACGCTTTTAAACTTGCTAAAAAATAAATTCTCATTTTTTCATTTTTAGTTAATTTATCCTTTAGCTTAATTTTTGACACCACTTTGCAGTGATAAGGCAACTACACCCGATAAAACGTGTGGATCATTTAAGTTGCTTATGTTTAACCACATAGTTGCTTGTATGAACCAACATTCGAAAATAATTAAGGTGAATAGTGAATTATTCATATTAGATTATTGGGTAGGTACAACCAATCAATATTAATGAGCCGAGTAGCATCATATCAGTTCCTTTTTGTGTTTGTAAATTGTGAACTGTATTTCTCTATAGGTTCCATCATGAACTAAAATGAACTGACTCATATTGAACATATCAGATGGTGCTAATGACAAATCGAAGCAAACCCCGTGAAGTAACATTGTTGCTTACCTTCTTTATTCGGTTTTTGAGGCTTAGTCAGTTGGTGGAAGCAATGAATAGTCACAGAGAGTCCGGAAATTTAAGCATTATTTTTCATTTTTAGTTCGGGATGATATGCTAATAGTTATTTAGAAAAAGTCAATAAGTTCATGTATATATGTTCACTTTTGACAATATAAAATTTGTCATGTTTTAAGATATACAAATAAATAATGACTATAAACATAATAACCGAGAAGATGACTCCCTTTTTACAATAAATAATTGGATAACTATTGTTTGGTAAGTCAAGTGGCATACGAACGAGGATTCAAGAAAACTTGATTGTTCTTTCTATAATAATGTTATGTTTTCAAACTATTCAACAGTACATATATCATGTTTACTTTATACAATCATAATATATAATTTCATTGATTAATATTTTCATAAAATCCAAATTGCTTGTTACAAGTGTATTGAATTAACAGTAACTGCTTAAACATTTAAATCGTAACTTAACAATATATTTTAATACACAAACATTATAATCGTAAATTAACAATATATTTTAATACACAGTGTATTTTTACATTTTTTATTTACTATACGACTTAAACCCTTAATTATTTAAAATATATATCTTTTCAACACATATGGATGTATCATTGGTTGAAACAATAAGTAGGGCATGTATTGATTTATTTTTATTTAAAAGCATGTGCCAATATCAAACAAAATTGAGCCACTAATGATTGATTTCTTTTTAAATTTGTTTAGTGCAAGTAGTTTAATTTATAAATCTCAAATTTTCCCATGGCCGGATCTATAATTTTATATGAATATTTGCATCTCTCGTTTATTTATTTTGATTTTATACGTTTCAATTATAAATAAAAAATCTCATGGGTTATAGGTAGGGCTGTTCAAAACGCTAGTAGCTCGACACTCGCTCAAAGATTGTTCGGATTTTGGTCGAAAAATGCTCGTTCGAACTTTTGATTAGTCGTAAACGAGCTGATCGGCTCGAATCGGTTTGTAAACGAGCTAAGCACGAGCAAATGCCCGCTTGGCTCAGTTAGGCTCAAATTATTTTCATTATATATATAATTTATACATAGCACTCTAGTAGATTTGACCCAGTATACACAAATATATAGTTATATGTACGCATAGTAGATCAATCAACCAATTTAAAAAACTTAACACTAAGCATAAAAGTCTAAGCCGCTTAGAGATAGTTTTTGACCATGTTCTTACTCTTAGTTGATCATCTTCCACTCTCACCGTTATCGTTCTTCTTAATATGCTCACCGCATCACTGGGTACAACCTTATGTATATCGCAAGTCACAATGTATTTTTATTTATGAAAATCTTATGTGTATAAAATGTGACTGCTTTTTAACTCATTGAAATTAAGACCCAACATTATCACTGTCTCTCATTGTAATATAAATTAGATGACACACTAGATAGTTGAGTTATACAAATTGTTTGTCGCTCGTTTGTGCTCGCTTAAAAAATTCACGCTCACAAAATGTTTGTTTGATTTTCCGCTCGGTTGTAAACGAACCGATCGGCTTATTTGGTTTGAAAACAAGCCAAGTTCTATTCGGTTCGACTCGACTCGTGAACAACCCTAGCTACATGTTTTGAATACTGAGTTGGTGTGCCCACCTTAAAGACTTGTAGTGTTTAATAAAATTCAATAAAAAAGTGCATCCACAAACAAGATGATACAATTTCTTTTAAAAAAAAAATACATATCTACTAGTCTTGAGTATATATCATAAATAGCATATTTGTTTGCAAAAAATAGTAAGAACATTTGTTTATGGTCAGTTAAAATGATAACTTTAGGCCCTTATTTGTAATTATATATATTTTAATTTCACGGACAAAAAAGTATAATTGGTTGAAGATAATGTAACTTGCAAAAAATAGTATAAAGACATTTGTTTATGTTCGGTTTAAATGAAAAGTTTATGCCCTTATTTTAAAAGATAAACATTAGGAGATAACTGCTTAAAAGATGATATAACACAAGTTAATTTTTATTTTAATCTCTATCTTGAACAACAATTTTATTTTTTTTAAATATAAACAGTCAATTTATACTTGTAAACTCGTATTATTTTTATAGTGAACAATACCAATATTACTAAATCACAAGACCGTGGTGATGATATTTTTTGATGCATCTCGTTTCATTACAAAAGCGTTGAGTTGGACCGATGACAAAGTGATGAATTAAAAAAAATTAATGATGAAATAAGACTGTTGTATATCTGTAATATATAACGCTACTACTTTATATACGTAATTGTAACGCGTATGAAATTACTAATACCGCAAACAACAGGTGGTCACTTTGTATATTTTAGTAAATTTCTCTTTCAGAAAACGAGAGTTTGTTTTGTTTCCATTTTTTATGTTACCGGCGTCGGTGTCAAGTGATGACAACCCCAATTTTTCAAAAAAAAAAAAAAAGAAGAAAATTTGCATCTTCAAGATGAAGACAATTGCAACTTTCCCATGTAGAATCCACCACGCTATTCTATTAAACTACTCCAAAAATAAAATAATGGGCTTTCTTCACCTTTTCAGTCCTCTGAGTTTCACGTTGTTCAAACCTGCAAAATCACCCAAATTTTCTCCATTTCAAAATCTTGCTGCAAATGTCAGATCATCTTCAATTAGAAGAAGAACAGCCCCAGATCAGAACTCCACTACTCCTAAAGCCAGACCAAATCCAAATTCTGTTCCAAGAAAACGACGAACAACAACACGCAGATGAAGAATCAAGTCGTGATCTGGATGGATGCCTGCAACAATTGGATTTCTATCTGTTATTATTGGGATTCAATCAGTCTTCTTATTTCCGATTTGGGATTTCATGGGCATCGTTTCTGATGATCGGGGTTGTGCTCCCTGTGGTCGTACTTTTGATGATCACCAACTGTTCGAAATGTGATCTGTATCAAGTTAAAGGCTTTGAGCTTGTAGTTGTTTCTTCACATGCTTGTTTGGCAGCTTCTGCTCTGCTTTGCCTTTCACATAATCTCAGAAAATATGGAATTCGAAAGTTTTTGTTTGTTGATCAGTATAATGGTCATGTTCAAAGATTTTCAAGGGAGTACGTACAGAAGATCTCCGTAAGTAGTTCATGATATTTGGCCTTCGTTTGCAACCAAAAGTATTTTATATACCCAGCTGATTACATAACATATATTTTGCTTGATTGACTGAATCTGTTTTGGAATGATTTTGATACTAGTTAGGGTGACCGTGTGACATCTAGGCATGAAGTTTGATTCTTTGCTTCTGTTCTTAATGATTTTGTTCTTTATTACTTATTTTAACAAATTTGCACATAACATTAATGCTTGCTGGTGTGGTCCACTGGTCCAGTGAATTTGATCACAGACTTATAGGAGGTTTAAGGGAGTGTTTGGAGATTTAAAGTAAAATAATCAGTTTTGAGATTTTGGGTAAAAGTTACTAGGATTATGATTCTATGATATCTTAAAGAAGTTAAAAATACTAAATTTGAAGCACAAGTTTTTTTCCATAAATTTAACTATTTTAGTGTGAAATTCTTGCCTTTCTCTAGCTTTAGTCAATTGATTATCATATTCAGATTCTTCAGAATCACTTTAAAATTATACTTTCAAACATCCCCCTATTCCCCTCATAAAGCTCCACCATAGAGTTGCTCCTTATTTTAAAAAGGTTCTATAATCAATAGATATACCCTATGTGGTCTTGTCTGGAATCCAGTTGAAACAAACTTCAAGTTAATTTTGAAATCTATTCTTACTAATTTCACTTCAAGTTTCGTGTGAACATTTAGGGTCTGTTTACTTTTTCCAATCATTTGAAAAAGTATGAAAATTAAGAGACAACTACTAATTTCTGAACCATCCAGGGTACCTGAAAAACCAAGCTGAATAATTTCTCATTTTAAAATGTATATTTTAGGGGAGACTGAGAATATATGGCCCATCAATTAATAATTTCTCATTTTAAAATGTATATTTTAGGGGAGACTGAGAATATATGGCCCATCAATTAAAACATTCTACTGATGATTTCAGGAATCCAAACGGGCATTATTATTATGGTTTCTTCCATGTCTTATCTTGAAACTTGCTCGTGAAGTTATCCGCATGATGTACATGCCACATAAGTCATGGTGGCAATCTTGTGGCATTTTGGTCACATTGACTTTCTCTTGGACTTATGTGACCGTAATCTTTTTATCATCATGTCTAGTTTTCCATTTAGTCTGCAATCTACAAATTATACATTTTGATGATTACGGAAATCTTTTGGAAAGAGAAACTGATGTCCTGGTATTCATTGAAGAACATGCCCGTCTGCGCTATCATTTGTCAAAAATAAGTCACAGGTTTCGGATTTATCTTCTACTTGTGTTCATAGTTGTCACTTCAAGCCAATTTGCTACTTTATTCAAAATTACAGAGTTTAGGGATAAAGTAACATTCATTAATGGTGGTGATTTTGCGGTAAGTTTAATTTCTACTCACATTTTGTAGGTACCCTTTACCTTCTGTAGTCAAACATATTATTTTTTCAGTTTCAACATTACAGGAGTATAATTTTCATGAATATTTGGGTTCATTACATTGAAGATATAAGTTACAAAAAAACAAACAAACAAATACATGCAAGATTTGTAATTCGACAAGGGGTGGGCAATCTCAATTAAGCTATCCATATTCTAAAGCATGTTTTCTCAAATTTCATTATTTTTCCATTTTTATTTTAATTCTGTTTAATAACATGAAAACTTTAGTGTATTAGGAAGAGTTTTGCTGATAAGCCAAAATCCACAGCAATAAAAGATAATTTATTGCATGCCTCGATCTGTCACTTCAACCTTTGGTTTCAGAATTTCACACAATATCAAAGATCTTATCCCTTTAAATTTTTAATGTAAATTTTTTGAATTTGGGGATTCACATTATAAATATTGTGAAATCAGAATTACAGTATTATAGGCATCATTTTGATTGTTGGCGGAAATGCCAAAATCAACATCTTGATAAAGGAAAACTTATTGTATGCTTTGAAAGAATTCTTAAAAAACTATACTTTATCTCTCTCTCATGAATATGTTTTACTATTATGTTCTTCCATCCAGTGTCACCATTGCATTACATATGTTGGGTCAAGAACATACTAAAGAAATATGTTTGACTTTAAAGTCAAAAGGAACTTGTTGTCCCGTAATTGTAAATTTTCTTTTTTTTTTTCGACAGGTGTCCTCAATCGCACAAGTTGCTGGGGTGATCCTGTGTTTAAATGCTGCAGCAAAGATCTCCCATAGGGCGCAAGGCATTGCATCCTTAGCAAGTAGGTGGCATGCTTTAGCTTCATGTGGGCCTGATGATACATCTCAAATGAGATTTTCAAATAGAAATGGAAATATTGAGGCTGCAAATAATTTGTCAAGATCAGCTTCTTCAGAAAGTGATATGGAAGCTATGAATTATATCCCCTTACCAACAAATGCACAACTCACATCTTATTTGGCTTCTTACCACAGGCGACAAGCATTTCGTAAGTAAAATAAAATTATTATTTTTGTGTTTCATCTGAAAATAAATGGTTTGCTTGGTAGAATCTGCAAACCTACTTGTTCTATTGGATTAATTTTGTATGTTTTGTAGTGTGAAAAGAGTGGAAATCGTCAAAGAAAACCCTTACATACTCTTAGACAACTTTGGTTAAGTCCACATACAAATTTTTTGGTTAACAAAGTCCCTGAACAATGTTCGTCATATCTAAACATGTATAAAAGGGAGTGTTGTCAGGTACTAAATCAAAAAAAAGTTTGAGGACTTGCTATTTACATTTATATATGTTTGACCCAAATGTAAACTATAAGGACTTAATTAATTACCAAAAAGAAAAGTTGAGGGACTTAATCTCACTTGTTTTGAGTTTATATAGGTTTTGTCACAATAATCCTAGAAACCATTAAGGCAAAAGATTTTCCAGGTTGCTAACCTTGGAACAACCACTATTTGGTAATCTGCAGTGCATACATTGGAATGAAATCATGTATTGACTTTTCAAATAGAACTTATGAGTTATAGGAAATCATATTAATGATGATTATGGTGAAAATTTTAACACCAAGATTCTACTATTACCAGTTCATCCTTTAATTTTCATCTTGGACTGACACTGTTTGGTAGTGCGTAGTGAAACTAAAAATTGTTTGAGCGACCTAGGTGGTAAAATGATGAAAGTATGCAATCCATCCTAGATTTAAAAGGCAATGTTATATAATTTATCATTTTCATCTGGTGTGCATAAAGAAATGATATCAAATGGATCTTAAACTTCTGTGCAGTTATGTATTTGCAGAATAATCCAGGTGGCATTACTTTGTATGGTTGGACGGTTGACCGAAGTCTTATAAACACGATCTTCTTCATTGAGTTGTCACTTGTTCTCTTTGTACTTGGAAGAACTACCGTATTCACTACAACCAATTAGTTTTCTTGATTTCTGTTCTGCAATTTCAAGAACTAATCAAGATCATACGGAGCTCCTATTTATTATCACAAAATTTTGCCAATGAGAACGAAAAGAAAAAACGAGCCTGTCTCTTTATGTGTATATGAGGTGATGCAATTTATCTATTGTTTTTGTATAGTTGGTTTCATGTTGTTTGAGTCTTTAAGTTTAAACTATGATCATGTCAATTTTTTATGGTTTGCGCCATTCAAATACAAAAACAATAATACTCAGATCACATTTATATGGGTGTTCCAGATGTTTGTAAATAAGATTAAACGATGTCGGAATTCTGTGCCATACAACTGTTTTTTAGAGATTTATGATGATTCAATATGTTACATTTTTGACGATCTGTTTCACTTCATTGCCATTTGTAAATGGTGAAATCTAGAAGACTAAATAGATCGTTGCTCATGGTTTAATGGCATTCGTGATTGTCCCTATAAAAGTGATATGGGTTTAGACCCCTATAAGTGCAGCAGGTTGATTAAGTGGTATTTTGGAGAAAAAATTATGTTAAAAATATAGATTGTTGGTTAAGGTAGGTTAATGGTAGTTACTATAGTGCAAGGGCCTTCTATGATATTAGTCAATAGCCCAAGGGGTTTAATGTGACTTACCAATGAAGTTGACATGTTACTAACTGGCCATTCGTGGGGCAAAGCTAACCAAGTACCCCTTCACCCGAACCAAAAGTTCCCATTTCATTTTTTTCCCTTCTAATTTTGGCCCACAATTTTTCTAATTGTTGTAATATTTTTTTGTATTTATCATGCACATTTGTAATGAAAAACTTTAAAGAAAAAATGAACCATCAATAAATAAATTAAATGATTTAGGTTTGTTCTCGCATAAATTTAATGTTGTGAAATGGTCTTCATCTTAAAAACACACACACACATATATATGTATATATATATATTGTTATTTCTTTTAAATATAGAGAACCCCTATAGAAGGCCAGTTTAAGTGTATTTCTAAGTAACTTTGTTGCCCTAGTGATGACCAAGTATCAACAAATGAGGTTAGGTTAGGATGGCAAGATGAGTTGGTTGGACGTGTTAAGTTGACTAAAGATGTGCAAGTTGAAAAGTGTTGGTTAAAATTAGGTGTTGATCGAATTTCTCTGTATTAAAACACAAGAAACTCACTGTATGCAACTTTAAAACGCAAATTTTCATATAATCACTTGGAACCATCGTTACAACTCTTATATTTGAAAGAAAGAAAGAAATAAATAAATTACAAATGAAAGCATTTTGAAGTAAACAAATGCATGAAGAACAAACCATGATCAATGAACAAAGCAATGGCCAGCAGCTAGCAGGAGCAAGGTTGGTGCTACCAGCAACACCAAGGCAGCCTGATGGAGAAAGAAGAGGGCAAGTGACCCGTCCTCCTTATATAATCTGCTCTTTCACAAGTTTTCACAGCTTTTTCGTTCAGAACAGCCTCAGCTTTCGCTCGTTTTTCCTCTGCTATCCTCCTCGTTGATGCAAGTTTATTCACATACTTCTCTTGTGCTCGAGATTTCATTCTTTCCGCCTTAGCCTACCCATAACCATAACCATAACCATAACCATGAGATATAAACAATTAGCTAAGTGGTCTCTACGCTGCAGTATTTACTTTCTTTACAAATACCTGTGAGAATTATGATTTGCAGACTAGCTAGTTCATATCAAATGACTTAATTAGCTCGTTATCTGAGTAGGTGGCTTAAATATAATATATTTGTCATTTCAGGACATTATTATCGAGTTAATTACCATCTATATAAGAGAGTAAGAATAACTTATAGCACATTTCATAATTCTGTTACAAATTTGGCTCATACTAAAACAGAATCCTGACTACACCTTTGATTATGCAAAAGCATCGTTCCTAAGACACTTTGCTTTTTATCAAAACAAAATATGATGATAAAGCAAGACGAAATGCATGTTACCTCCATTCGTTTCATTTCCATCTCGGCTTTTCTCTTCTCATGGTTCTCCCAAGCCTGTATCTTCACCTCCTCGCGCTTGAACCTATCGATAAACATCATATCATTAAAAATGTTACGTGATAACACATGAGTTCATATAAGTACAGTAAAAGGGTTGCGGATAAAACTATCACCTTGCCATGTATTTAGCACGTTCGGCCTCATCCCAAGCCAATGCTCTTGTTTCAAGTGGATTTAACTTCGAATCTTGACGCGGGTTTTTACTTTCGACCACATCATCACCGTTACTTTCTTCGGTTTCTCGTCCAAACCTTGTGGTCCCACTCGCGTCAACTCTTGGTGCAACCACAGGTGGTGCATTTGGACCTGGTCTTGCAGGAGTTGATGAGCCAGAGGCCATAGGGCTGCGTGCAGCAGGGGTTGTGGCTCGAACCGGGGTGGCGGATCTTGAAGGCTCTTGGCTAGCCATAGGGGTCATTTCTGTCCCCATGTCCCTTACACAAATTGAATCACCAAAATCAACTTTTTTTGTTTCTATTACTCCTTGATCTTCATCTTCACTGCTTGGATAATCTTTCTTGGGAACCGGTGCTATCAGTCTCCTATCATCTGCATTGGAATCACGTGGCTCAGTGTTGGAGTGGCTCTTGTCTGTGCCTCTAGACAAATTAACCAACCATTTTTGGGCATCATCCCACTTTGATGGTGTTGGTTTGCCTAAAGCGGTTCGGTGGTGGTGCGCACCACGGCCCGACCCGTTTGCTTTCTGAATCTCCTGAGGTGAGCCAAGATTCAAGCAACCCTTATCCTCTATGGACCTCATAATCACTTCCCTTGATTTAAGATCAATACAGTAAACTCAACACTCAACACACCCACCTTTAGTGTACTGAATACCTAAAGGTTATTATGAACCATCCACATCCCAGATCGGATAATATTATCTTTGACTAATTAAACACACAGATCTATGCATAGGCTAAAAAGACAAACCTATAAAAATCGTGCCTTTTATGATTGCAGCATGAAAGAAAATTACAAGAAATCAGAGGGAATGAAGTTGACAGCCACGAGGAATGAAACAGAAGTCAAAATCAAAATAAATCAGTGAAGTGGGAGTTGTGGGTTTCATGAATCAAAATCTACAAATGCAAATTCAAAGATAAGGAAGTAGTGATTTACTGAACCATTGGAAGAAAGTGCAAGTATGGTGTGCAGTAAGGTGTTGAAGAGTAAGAGTATTGTTAGCTGAAACAGTGAACTCAGAAGTGAGTTATATGCAACTCAGTTTAAATCCAAGATTCTAAAGGCAAAAGGATTATTAATTTGCATACTCGATCAGCTGATGAAGTAGAAAGAAAGAGAGGTAAGTGAGAATTATGTAGTAAAGGATGAAAAGAAAGCAGAGAATAAGAGCTTGAAGCAACGAGTTTTTGAGATCTGGAAGATTATAATACTCTATTAATATTTACTACATAAACAGACAGGGAAAGAAAGATCTGGTTCATCAAACAATACGAAGAAAGCTTCAAGATTTCTTTCTCTTATTCCTTCTCTTTCTTTTCTTTAAAACTTATTAGATCTTGAATCTTGATCTTATAAAAAATTTGGATGCGTTACATAATAACGGAGCCGAAGCAAAAGCAAATTCATATGAAGAAACATTGAAAATTAAATCATTTTAAAGCAATAATGAATTTTCTAACAATAAAAAACAATCTCACCGGTAGGTAACAATGGTTAATTTTAATTTTTAAGATGTTTCATTCACCTTTATTTAGATAAAACTGTGAATTTAATTTCAAGCATTTGGACATCTAAATTTATAGATAACAGACTGTGTAGTGTTACTTTATATGCATACTATCCGAACATACGTACACTCCATCTACTCACTCTCTTATACTACTAATCTGGACAGTTATCATTAGATATAGATATTAATTAAGAGGATAAATAGATTAATAGAACGTATTAGTTACACTTTCCTTCTTTCATTTGAAATTAACGAATGAATGAATGAATATAATAATATAAGGTAGCTGGGCTCCCTTCTCGAGATATGAAGCAACTGAAATCAAAGTACAGAGATGGGGTGGGTTTGACATTTTAACGGTAACAATGAGTGGGTGCGGTGACACGTGGACGGACCAGATTAACAGAGTGGGGCACATGATGATGGCCTCAAATGGGGCTGTGACTTGTGGTGGATTTGAGTCTGAGGAATGTATGCATTGTACGTACAAAGTTCAATTCATTATTAAAAGGTATGGTATATATGGTATGGTATGGTATGGGTTCTAAGTAATAATACACTCTTAACCATTTAAGTTGGGATTGAGGGGTGCCAGAGGAGTGAATTCCTTGGGTGCAACTAGTTTCTTAAATTTCTTTATATGTTTGTAGTAGAGGTTTCCCAAGGGAAACGCACAAGCTGTGGTGATGCACCTAGGTTATTTGTATGCTATGTGTTGTTTGGTTTATTGTGTACTGTAGGTTATGTGTTGTGTGATTTATTGTTTGATGTCCTAATAGCGATATGACTTTTTTGTATACCGTATGCTATGTGTTGTATGAGTTAGTGTATGTTGTCTTGCTGTCAGTATGCCGTTTGCAAACGAGTCGGGGGTCTCTTCGGAAGCGGTCTCTCTACCTAACAAGATAGAGGAAAGACTCGCCTACACCTACCCTCCCCAGACCCTGCTCTTGAGTGGGATATACTGGGTTTGTTTGTTTGTTTGTTTGTTTATCAAATTTAGGATTTGTGATTGGTTAAGGCTGTGAATACATATGACTAATAAAAAATATGATGTTTCCACTAAACAATACCTCAATGTATCAACCTATCAAGATAGATAATTTAAAAGTAAGCCACTAAAGTCACGATGTCTATATTAGGGTCTCTAGCGTAATTTTAATTTCAGTCTTTCTCATAAAAGATTTCATAATCAATTTTTTCAATCAATAAACTGTCATCCCAAATTAGTGAATAAGAAAAAGTAGTGAACTTTAAATAAATAAATAAAAAATTTCATCCAGCATGATGAAGGAAGAAAGTTATGTAAAAAATAATGCCTATAAAACAGAAAACCTCATCCACCACACATTGCTGTGAGAAGAAAAATACTTTAAAAGATGTTCCCCAACCCACACTTTGCAACTAAGTCATCAATGCATGCTTTCAGATCTTAAAAGCCTTACAAATTTAGTAACCTAAAACCCTAGCTGTTTTATCGGACTATTGAGCCTCTCATGCTTCAAGTTTTCACATTGTAAACTGTAGAAATCTCAATTAAAATAAAAGGGATAAATTTAGTATAAAAAGGAAAGACAGAAAACACACCTTCTGCTGTCGAAATAACCCGAGACAAGCAAGGACCATTTATTCCATTCTCCACTTGAAATAAAGAACCGAATGGACACCCAATCAATGGCTGAAGTGGGTAGTTCTTATTCCTAATTTTAACAATCCTACACAATCCAACAACATTCTATCATCAAAATCCACATCAAACAATGCCTTTCTGTTCTAAACTAGATCCGAATTAAAGCAAATTCTAACTTTGACGATAAATATGGTAGTTACTTCCCATGTAAATGTACATATTGATGCTAAATTGACCGAAAGATAAACATCAAATTCGTATATGAAAACTCATAGGTTAGAAATCAAAATTAATAAATGCAGTTAATCTGTGAACTGAGGGAGTGATTACTTACGATCCAGCAGTAAGACGTGAGAAAACAAGACGATCCCCGTCGTTAATATCAAGCAGAATACTGCAACCTTCCCATGTGATTCGAGGGTTTTGGTTTGAATCTTCTTGTTTAATCGTCGACATCTCTATCTTAATCGAACGAAAGTTCAAATCTTTCAGCAGATCAAATTCGATTTATGCAGATTAGATTTTGAAGTACATAAACCCTAGTTAGGGTTTTAACGCAACTGTTTCAAAACGAAACGATAGGCCTGTAATCGGAAACGATTTAGGGAAACATCAGTTACAAGCTCATCCTGTCAATAGAAGGTCCTTTATATTATTGTATGTATGTAAATCAATTGTATATTATTGTATGTAATGTAAATCAATAAAAAGTCCTTTATATAGAACAATACAACAAGACATGAAACATAAATAAAGAGAAATATAATCCTTAAAACATGGATCCACTAAACCTAATCTCTATTTTATGGATCCACTATTGACTAACATTTATTGTTTAATATTCTCCCTCAAGCTAAGGTCGGGGAGCAACCCGTAGCTTGGACCTAAGAAGTAGGAACCGTTGTGATGATAGAGGCTTGGTGAATACATCTGCAATTTGATCATCTGTTTTGATAAAC
>BJCN01341640.1:0-23577 GCA_018326445.1 Flaveria brownii
AATGTTCCCATCCCACATTGGTGCAAGGATAAAAGCTTAGGAGGACTCCAAGCTTATAAAAGAAGTCCAATGCTTTGGTTTCAAAGTGCCCCAACCAAAAATACACTTGAAGTGTTTGGTTCTTTCTTTCTTTTTTAGTTCTCTTGTCTTAGAGTGTAGAAAGTTTTTTAAACACTTTGGAGAGTGTGGGTGTAATTGGGCGGGGGGAGGCTTGAGAGATTAGTCTATGTGATTGTAACAATTTGTCGCATAGTGGATTTTTCTCTCTGGAGGCCTGTGGTTTTTCTCCGGTTTTGGAGTTTCCACGTATATTCTTGTGTTCAGTTATATTTCTCTATTGTTAGCATTGGGAGGGTTGTTGGGGATCCTTGAGACCGCTTGTTTCCCAATAATATGTTAGTTATTTCTAGGGTGTTTGATATAAACGCAAGTAATATATCCAAAGAAAGTAGATGTTAACAGGTAATATGATGGATAAGGATATATAAATGTCTTCATTTCAATGGTCAGTTTGGTATTGCAATGCTACTGTTAGTAACTGTGCACATCAAAGCAGGAATTTGCAAATTAATTTGTCTAATGTTGATGGATGTTCTATTGTATTTCAAACGTAATATATTTTTCTCTGCTTTTATCATACTGCCTAGTGAGTTTCTGATGGATCACAGGGTAGTACTTTGCATGGTATTATGGAGAAGCTTGCTGATATTTCCCGATCAAGAAGCCAAACCTCTTCTCTCTCTACGCTTATCCTGAATTACTGCTCCTTACAGATGTCTGATGTCAAATTACTAATTCACTCTTCAATCTCAGATGACTCTTTTGAATGCTTGTGGGAGATAGAGGAGTTTAATGCAGACTCTCGACTAGTCAAACCTCAAAGTTTCTTCAGAGGGTACATCAATTCACTTTTTGTGTACTCTAAAGATAGTTATTTTGATCTTGAAATCATAGATCTAAACACAACCTTAAAAAGCCATGATCATATTACACAACTTTGTTATGCAACCGATATCAGCACTTCCTTGAAGTTGAGTGATTTTCAGTTGATTGAACTCCATTGTTCTATTGAGGAACTAGGGATATCATTTTCTCCGGCAGATATCTCAACCATATCAGTTATTATGAGAGAATTATCAAGAAAATCATCACCGGTAAGAAATGGTAAACAACTATGGAAAGTAACCGCTACCAGAATTAGGTCATTGATCTCAACACAAAGATGGTCAGTGTGGAAAGTAGTTAATGTTGTTTGCTTATGGTTGCGCTACATACATGAATGGGAGAATTTATTTTCACTGGTTGGATATCCTATGGACATCATGATAAAGAGGTCTGCATTAAATATGTCCACAAGCCCGTTGTTTTCAGAATCTTTTAGGCGTCAATGGGAAATAATTTATGAAATTGAGAAAAAATTACCTGCTCCAGCTATTGCACTGGCACTCCGAGTAGTTCGATACGGAAAAGTAAAAAATGTTGTACCGAGTAATAGCAAGCTCCAAGTTCGTAAATACTTGGGGTTTTTACAAAGTACTTGCCAATTATTTTGTCTTTTATGGAATAGTATCCGTAACATGTTTAACTCAATAATACACTGGATAATGCTGAGAAATTCTTTTGCTGGTGATCCTAATATGAACAGGATCAGAGTTGTTCCAGAAGATTTCTGCCCAAATGTTTGTTACAAATTGATTTTGGGGAAAATTTCAGTCACAGTTTCTCCTGATAACAAAATACCTTATGGTGGTAAAAAAACTGTTTCTAACAGGAAGGTTTCACAGTTGGACCTACTTTCTTTCTCTCTAATATTTGATACATTTATCATTATTTACAATGAAAATATCTGTGAAAATCATTTGATTTTCTCTTGTGGGAGTTTCAAGGTCATGTCGTCATCTGCTGCAATAATAGGGCACAAGAAGCCTGAAGTTCCAGATTCAAAAACTATGTTACGGGGAAAACCTGTTCTTGTTTTTGACCAAAAAGCGGTTGCAGATGCTGGTGCTGTTTATACTGAAATGGTCCAACTCCCACTTCTAGAAAGTTTTTTAAATGAAATGTGGTTGGATTGGAAAAGATCATGTGCAGAATTTGAAAACACTATGGATAAGAACTTGAAAAATCCTTTCATTCTCTGTGAAATCAACAATTTATTGCAAGATCAGGGCCACAATGCTTTGTGTAATCACTTTATAAAATGTTGCTTGGCAGTGGGACAATTAGACTTCCTTCTAGAATATTCATCGACATTATCGTTAACTCTACTCTTTCAGCAGATGCAAAATGTTTTTAGTCTGAGGGAGAAAGCACACACTTCTACTTTGATATCGCAGGATCCACCAATGAGGGTTTGGGATTATCATTCATGTATCACTGAAATGGAAAAATTATTTAATAAAGTATTACCAGAAAGGCTAAATCAAGTTGGAGTATATATCACCGGTCCTCAAATCCAAGTATCACTGAGAAAGGACGGATTAAACAGCAAGATCACAAAATTGCGTGAAGCAGTAGACAATATTAATCTTTCATTTGATTGTAAAAGCATTGAGCTCATGGTGTCACCAAATCTAGCATCTAATTCTGCATTATTATATGATGAAGCAACCGAGTGCATGCATATGAATGAAAGGTACAAGTGTCAAGGGCAAGTAGTTCTTGATGCCTCCTTGAAAGTTCATGGTCTAAATGCTTACCTTGATGACTCACCTGAATTTCAACAATCCCAGATTATATCACTAAAGCCAATAACAATTCAACTTTCAACAGTAAGGTATGATGCAGTTCACTCATGTGTTTTGTTTTATTTTATTAATTTTTTTGTGGTACATTCCGTTACCTTTCATACCGGAAAAGAACGGAGCTCTTTTTTGTCTAATTTAGTTAGTTGAATGCTCCCCATTTACTGCCTCAAAATTCTAGGCTGTCTTTTGTTATTATGACAATTTCCAAACTAGTGCGATGTTCTTCATTTTGATGTGCCTAGGGTTTTGGGCTTTAATTTGTTGTCAGATCCTCCTAGTTCATAAGTTTACATGGTTTTGCAACATAGTTCCATTTGATACTCATTGTTGTAAAATTCGCGAGTAGCCGTCGATTAGTCGACGGTTAGTCGCTAATCGGAGGTTGGCCGCTCCGATTTCACCAAATCGGAGGTGCTAGGCGGTGGTCGGTCAAAATTGGTCAAATCCGGACCAAATCGTCCTAATCGGCGGTGTTCCAGCGATGATAACCGCTGGATTTTCCCATTCCGGCGCTGGATTTGCCGATTCCGGCGAGGATTTGCGACTTCGGTGATGGGAACGAGGGTAGGGTGTACCGGCGGTCATTGGAACGATGGAAGAGAGCGGCTGTTTTAACTTTAGGGTTAATTGATTAGATTAAATTTGTGTATTTTTACATCTAACCCCCTCAATATTTACCAATTTACAAATTATCTCCCAAACTTGTCGATTATTTCATAAAAAAGTATAAAATTATACGTAACTTTGCAAAATTATACGTAACTTTGCAAAATTATACACAAAAGTCTGATCCGATTAATCCCTAGTCCCTACCTCACCGCCTGACTAACGCCTAGCGATTTTTACAACATTGTTGATACTCCTCAGACCTCATTATCATAACCCTTTAACAATACATATATCTTTTTGAAATAAGATCAGCATCTATAATGATTCATATGCGGTTATCTTGGTGCAATTTTCATCCTCCTTGAGAAAGTTTTGCTGCATGTGTTCGTTCCAATGAAAGTAGAATCTACAATTCCAACTCATACAATTAGTGAGATAGTCTCCACAAGAAACAATAAATTTTTGACTTGAAGTAAATTTTAATTATATAGTTTGAGGAAAGGGAAGCACTGCTAGTTTTGAATTTTCTCCTCTGTGATTGAAATTAATGAGGGCAAACATATACAACCACACCGTGATAAAGCCCAGCTTGCTCAAAAGTGGACCCATTACGGCATTGCCTTTTAGCAACATGCATTTTAAGGCAAAAGTCCCCCCTTCCCCTCCTTCCAGGTGGGTGTATATAAAAGATGCAATGGTCATGCTATCTGGGATGAATATAGGGGTTTAATTAATTGAGACAGAATTTCCTCATGTTTTCGATGCATTTAATAAGCTCTTATTTCATTCAAGATGCAAAGCTAGCAAAGAGATAAATCTCTAATTTCTTTTAATCTCCTAATACTTGCTTCTTGTTGCCATGCATCACCGTGCTTTATTTTTATTTTCTTTACTAACTATTGTATGACAGGAAGGATACTTGGTCACTTGGTGAGAGTTTTAGTGTTTTTTCTACACTTCTGCATGGAAATGCTACAGGGCTCTCGGGTGTAATATATGTTGATGAATTGTCTGTTTTAATTGAGGTAATCTTCTTTTTCCCGCAAACAAATAAAATACCCAACAAAAATTCCACTCATGGAGTAGGGCTAGGGAGAGTGAGATCTTACCTCTATCCCATTGGATATTGTAGCTACCCCAAAAGAACCCCCATCATCTTCTTCTTCTTCTTCCCACATATGTTAGATATTCCTATTATACCTGCAACTCCTAGGTCCTATTTAGTTAGAATTCCTTGAAAATGGAATTGGAATACAAAGTATAACATGATTGATTGGACCACGAAAGGAATTAGAACTAGAATTAATTCCCTCAAAGGCTCAAATAGCTTGGAGTAAAGGAATTCAAGATTCGCTGCATATAGTTCAGACTTCAACATTCGTTCAATATATTGAAGGAATTCAACCAAAGGAATTGGAATCTCCTTTCTCACCACCTCCACTGACGTTGCCATCATCACCACCACGACCTCCTCCACCACCACCCCCATCACCATCACCATTAACATCGCCACTAGCTCCATCACCACTAGTATACGGCCATCACCAACCCACCACCACCATCACAATCACCACCACCGCTGGCGACACAACGACCACATCCCATTTTTTTTACAAATTCACAAAGTAAACAAGATTATTCAGCCAACTTAACACATTTAATTTTTTTTTCTTTGACAGATTCCAATCCCAATTCAATCAAATTCTGATTTTTGTGACATATTCCACTTCCATTTTTTTTCATATTCCAATTTTGCTTACAAATTTAATTCCTTCAAAAACAATTTGTGAACCAACCTTCCCCTAGTATATTCCACGATTCCTTATAACAACTTCAGTTTTTTTTTTGTGAATTGGATATTTTGGTTCTGTGATAAAGCAGTAGTTATGCTTTTCCATTTCTTTCATTATCTCTATTAAGGAATTGTGTTGACCTCTTTGACATTTGTTGTGTAACAGGCGGTTACTAGTTTGATGTTCTCTCTATCACGTGCATTTAGCACAATTGACTCATCGAGTTCTATAAGTTCTAATCTTTCAAGTGTTCAAGAGACTTTGAATCGTAGATCCGAAAATGGGATGCTAGTGGGTACAAGTTTTGGAAAATCTTTGGTCATTTTGAGCACACTTTATTTTCTTAAATTCACTTCTGAAATCCAGTCAATGGATTTAGTCATTCAAAAGTCAAGGAAAATCAATGCGATGGAGAATGAAGTGACAATCTCAAAATCCTTTATGAACCAAAATCTGTCTGTGCACTTCTTGCCTGATAATGGAATTCAGATTTCTGTTCAGAAAACACATTTGAAATTCTCATATGAAAAGAAAAAAGGGAAAATGGAAGGGCTTGCTGATTTTTTCGGTTTACGAGCTCTTATATTCAGATATGCAAATGATGTCATGCATAGGTCTCACAATATATGTGAATTATCAGTTTCTACTTGTACATTTAGTTTATCTTTGACATATCTTCCCAATGAATCATCATTTTCGCACAGAGCAGTTGGCAACTCTACTTCTGGAAGTAATATTTCACAAACAATGGAAGATCCCACTTCAAAGGTTACTTGTTTAAATGCAAGAATATCCTCTAGTGAATTTTATCTAATTGGATGCCCTTTAAGGGATATAATAGTTGATAAACATCCGTCAAGTAAGCTTGAGCTATCACTTTCTGTTGAGCATGGCTGTCAGACAACAGTCTTTTGCCATTGTCAGGTACCAATTTTATCATTTCATGCTGTCAACTTGAAGTTATGTATATATGACTTGGTTGTGTTAGTAATTATGGAAAAAAAAAAAATGAAATTGAAAGTGTTAATGTATCTTGATCTTGCTGACATGTATTTGACAGGGTGGCATTATTTTCCTTGAAACCACATCAGCTGTGATGTTCTCTCAATTAGTAAATTCATACATACGTCGCATCAGACATCTTTTACATGGCAGGCCAATGTTTCAGGAAACTCTGCCCGCTGGCAATAGTGCAAATATCACTACAGGGGGCATTCCAGAAGATCTTACCATTGATCTCTCAAAGTTTTATCTTGCCTTATTTGCTAGAGATGAATCTGGTATGACTCTCTTTCCTGTTATAATATTTATAGGCATATGCTTGACATCTTTCAATGCTGAACGTTATGCAGAAAGACTTCATGAACTTTTATTTGGTGCTGACACAAATTTAAACCTTAAAGTTGTCAACATGAGGAAAAAGTTATCATTTGCTCTTCCCCAATTGTCAGTTCTTTCTCGAGTTCTTCAAGAATCTAACAAACATCAAACAAATGAAGTTCTGATTCCTTTTATGTCTTCAAGCACATCTAGTGATCCATCTTTTTATCTCGTTCCAAAAGACATGCATGCTGCATTAAGGCAGACAGATGAGATTCAAGCTGTAGCCACTGATACAAAGATCTCTAGTTTGGATTCCCATCAAAGTTCTGAAAACTATATTTTAAAGAAACTAAGTTGTTTCATATCTGCTGAAGAGCCTGTACCACAGGACCCGTCTGATACTTCGAAATCAAACCAACCTTGGGTTGGTAGTGGTTCTATTTCAGGTTTTGATGTGAGAGTATCCTTGTCCGAGATTCAGGTGGGAATTACATATCATGCTTATTTTAAAATTGGTAAAGCTTAATGTCTGCTACAAAGAAAATCTATGTTGTGCTAATGTACTATATAGGTGTATGTACCTGCAGCTCTGAGTCTAACATTTAAGTTGCATAATACATGTTTTATGACTAGAGATGGCAGTGTGGCTGGGTTGAGTAGGTTGGGTAATTGGTGAAAACGGTATTTTGTTTACGGGTTGTAATAGGTCGGGTTGGGTTTACCTGGAACACTTTTTATCCAAATTTTTTTAAGTCAGATACGATTACAAATTTATGTTATTTTGATAAAACTTTTTTTTTTGAATAAAATCAGTTAGGAGGTTTATGCATGCAAAATGCACTTTGGGCAACCTTCAAGCCTTTGGACCTGATTCTTTTATGCTAATTCTATTACTGTTTGATCAGTCTTCTTTTCAGCTAGTTTTATTAACACGTTAGAGATAAAACATAGCTCGGATTGACCAATTCATAAATACATGTGTTGAAATTGCAAGCTCTACTTATAACAAAAGAACATGTTTTCTGTGGCAATGTCTATCTGAGTTGATGCTTCTATCTCATGCTATTATGGCTTCAGATGTTGCTTTCAGTTGCTGAAATTTCTGGGGTCTCCAGCAAAGAAACAACTGCCAGTTTGCAGCAAAGGCAATTGCATAATGATGAGGAACCTGCGAGAAATTTCGAGGAGATTGTCCAAGATGGTTTTATTTCTTAATATTTTATTTTATTTCTGTTTTAGTTGAAAAGTTAATCACCTAAAAGGAAAAAGTGCATTATATTTAACTAGCTTTTGTGTTTCGTACATTATAGGGAGTATCATTGCAATCCAAGATGTCCACCAGCATATGTACATAGTTGTAGAAGGTGCAGAAAGAAAGTACCATTTGGCTGGTGCAATGCATTATTCACTTGCTGGGAAGATGGCTCTTTTCAGGGTTTGCACACTCTAATCACAATGATTATGCTTGAAACCACATTAATAATTGTTTCCAATGATATTAAGTTGGACTTTTGTGTAGGTGAAGTATCATTATCAAAGAATATGGAAGTCATCATACCTCTGGTTCTCATTGACCTCATTGTATGCCAAGAATGAATCAGGGGAATGTCTGCAATTAAACTGTAATCCCAGATCAAATTTTGTTGAACTTTCCTGCTCCAGTAACAGTGGGTCAGCACTTTGGCGATCACAGCCTTTCAAATCTGCAAGTTTTGAAGATGATAGTGAGCTGGAGTCATACAACAATGCAGAAAAAAATCTATTTTATTTGATAAATAAAAAGAATAACTCTTCTTTAGCTTTTGTTGAAGGAGTTCTAGAGTTTGTAAGCGGTCCTGGAAATCCATTCAAGTGGAAAGTTTTTAAGGATTTTTCTCTTTCCCGTGACTCTTTATTGCTGAATAACTCATCAGTGGAGGAATCTAATACTGTTGCAAAAAACTGTTCACCCTTAATTAATGTCATAATGGACAGATTTTCTCTAACAATATATCATGAACTTTCTGATACAACTGAAAAATTTCCACTTCTTCAAATGTCAACGGTTACTCCTGAATTTATCATACGGATTTTGAATACTAAAGCCAGGGTGATGGCTAGACTTGTAGTTGAGCTATACTCTTTTGATGCCCAGAGAAACTTATGGTAGGCATGCATTGGAGTATTTGTGACTTTTGGTTTTTGCTAATATGTTCTTATAGAAATTTCTAATTTATCATTCAAATGCAGGAGCACGTTTGTACATCCAGTTGAAGTAAGCATTTTCTGGCGATCTAGGTTCGAAAGCCATGGTTCAGTAACTGTTTTGCATAAAATGCCTGTTCATGTTTATACTAGAGTTAAAGAGGTAGGAATGTATCAATATTTTGCTTTAAGTTTTTGTTGTTGATGGAAAAGTGAATTTAGAATTATGGATTGACAGTTCCGTGTGTCAATGACTGAACTCTCACTGGACATACTTTTGTTTGTGATTGGAAAACTGAATTTGGCTGGTCCTTATGCAATTCGAAGCTCTGTGATTCTGGCAAACTGCTGCAAGGTATATCCTAATCAGATAATAGTTGAGTGCTTAATTTGCTTAAAATTGTAGCCACACAACCATAAAAGGACTTAAGCATCATGTATTTATTGTACCAAATTCTATTATAGTCTTTGACATGCAGTTATGGTGGTTTCTAATTGGCAGGTTGAAAACCTGTCAGAACTTATGCTTCTTTGTCAATTTTCTGATAAGCAGTATGCTACAATAGCCAGAAAACAGTCAACAACCATGTTTTTACGGTATTCTTTTTAATAATATATAATATTCTGCTCCTTGTACTATAAATTCATATCCTAAATGATATACTTTATGTATAGCTACTGAGAGTATTTGGGTACCTTATTAAATATGTTAGAATAGAGCTTGTGAGGAAGTATTCAAATAATTCGTTATAGTGTATCCAAATACTTCCTCAAATTATTTCTACAACACCTCACAAAATCTATCCTAAATTGTTCACAAATATGTTCGTTGAAATAACCACATCTGTATTTGCCTCTGTATTGAAATGCAAAGTTTTACATCAGATATATTAACTATGGATTTGTAACCTGCCCAAACCAATTAGTTTGAAAAGTTTATATCAAATCACATATATGTATTACTTCCAATATAATGCTATTCTATTAACATTACATTAAGTTATGTGTGACAATGGTTATTTGTGTTCACAAGGAACTTGGCTTTAGATAAGCCTCCAGAAGCATCAATTGTCTCAGTCCAACTTGCAGCCCCTGGGGGTTTTTACACCTCACCAATTAAGTTTTCACTATTAAAAGCTGGAACGTTTGCTTGGAGGACACACATACTTTCTAAAAATGGTATGTTTAGTATGAGTTGCTTTTATAGTGATCCATGTGCCCGACAATGACCGATTGGTTCTAAAGTTCAACATTTGTCTCTGATGTACACAAACAGATTCAAAAACATTCCCTGGGCCGTTTATTATAGTAGAAATTTCATGGAAATCTGAGGTACCTACTCAGCCAATGCCTGCTACTAATGTTGAAATTTCAAGATCTACACTTTTGTAATATGTTTTTAAGTTTTTTTTTGGTAGGATGGCTTGTGTATCATTGTCTCTCCTCTTTTAAGAATACACAATAAAACTGATTTTCCCATCGAGCTCCGATTTCAACGGCCTGAACAGGAAAACGAACATGCTTCTGTAGTGCTTAAGGCTGGGTGTACAATTGATGAGTCTACAGCAGCTTTTGATGCCATAAAAGCTTCTGGTGGATCAAAGAAAGCATTAATATCTTTAAGTGTTGGTATGCCTGTATGCCATGAGCTTGCTAGTATCTTCTTCTTATTATTATTTTTAAATTTAAGTGTATTTGCGATCCTGTGTTTCTGTAATCATTTGGCAGGTAATATCATATTTTCTTTTAGACCTAAAGTTTCTAATGACTCAATGGGATGGTCTGATGAACTAGAAGGAGGAAAAGCTGCTCGTTTATCTGGATTATTTGATAAAATAAGTTACCATGTACGGAAGGCTTTCCCTGTTGAATCAGCAAAATCATCTTTCAGTACAGCTCGTACTCTTTCAAAATCAAAAGAAGGTGAAATTGATGATTTGCACTTCTTAATTAGGAGCACTAAAAAAGATGTACCTATTTGGCAATCAGAAAGTAGGGCTTCAACTGTTTCACTACTAGAGCAAAAAGAGATCTTTATTCTTCCAACTGTTCAGATATCTAACCTATTACAATCAGAGATACATGTGCTTTTGACTGATAAAGGTAACAGGACATACCAAATATCCTTTTATAGTTTGTCATCCAAGTTGATTTTTTTAGGTTTTAACCTTTATCATTTTACAGATCGATCTTTGCCACAGGACCGTGAGTACATTAGCAAACATGCAACCATTCCTTGCGGGTCAAGTGTCAATTTGTATGCCAACCCTGAAGCAATGTTCTTTACTGTTACCTTGACTGCTTTTGGGTTAAGCTGCAAACCTGTAAATTGTGGCGATTGGGCTAAAAAGTTACTGAAGCAGAAAAAGGTTGATCGAAATTTGGACATGGAATTGAACTTCGGTGATGGAAGATATTTTGGTTCTTTAAGGCTATCTTGTGGGCATAAGGGCATATTGGAGGTATATATAATATATGTTTCTCTGAATATTTTACTTGTATAGCCTTGACTTTGAAAGCTGAGTCATGTATATATCTGCAGGCTGCTATATTTACATCATACACACTGAAGAACAACACTGATTTTGGTTTATTTTGTCTTGCACGTTACCATAATCCCCTAACAAGGTATGACATCTTTATTAGTTTTCACACGTCAAAACTTTTATCCCATTCAACACAACTTTTTTATTCAGAAATGAAGCCGAGGAACTTTGTTCTCAAGGATATTCACAACTAGGAGCGTTGCTGCCTCCTAAGTCAGCTATATCGTGGTTCTTTAGGTAGTTATTATTCTTAGAAAAAAAGTTTGACATCTATAAGTGTAAATGTTTAAAGTAATTCTCTCTATATATGTCATTAGAACAAACAAAGTGTCTCTCAAATTGTTGGACGACAAATCAACTGAAAAGGCGTTATTAGACTTGGATGCTGTATCTGGCCTTACAGAGATAAATCTTGAAATGGAAGAAAAACCAGGGCTCAAGTATATTACAAAATTAGGTGTTTCGTTACACTCATCTATTAGGAAAGTTGTTCCATCACACGTAGTATCCTTTAGTCCAAGATATATAGTGGTGAATGAATCAGATGAAGTAATCACTCTCCGTCAGTGTAATTTAGAGGTCAGTGGTTGTTTCAGGTTCTTAAAATATCTTATATAAACTTCTCTAACGTTTTATTTTGTGACTACATGATGTGAAGGATGATGTGGCGGGTATGACAACTGTCAGCAGTAAACAGAGAAAAGCTTTACGACTTTGCAACAAAAGAAGTAAAAAACGGGAAACTAGCATTTTTGAGAGCTTTATCAGAAAGCATAGAAATATTCAAGACGATTCATTGCTTTTCATTCAGTTTAGACCGGATGAGGCTGGATTGGGTTGGTCGGGGCCTGTTTGTGTTGCCTCATTGGGGAGATTTTTTATAAAGTTCCGCAGATCTACAAACGTTTCTGAAAGTGAAGAAAACAGACACGAATTTGCTGTTGTTATTGTTTCGGAAGAGAATTCGTCTCTTGTTTTACGGTTCCATAGACCACCTAACATGAATTTGCCTTACAGAATTGAGAATTGTTTGCGTGATGCATCTATTACTTACTATCAAAAGGTGGGAAAATAGTCTTTGTACACTGTCAAATCCATTAACATGCAAAAGATGCTGATTAAATCTATTCTGTTATTTTGAAATCACAGGGTTCAACAGAACTAGAGACTTTGGGATCTGCAAAGCAAGTTAACTATGTCTGGAATGATTTATCTCTTACTCATAAGCTAGTCATCCAAATAAGTGGTACTTCTTTTAGTAATCGGTAAAACATTGGTTTAATATGTATCATGAACTCATAATTAATTTCATATTGATTTCTTTTGTAGGTTTGCATCTTCTACGTGAAGTGAACTTGGACAAAGTGCGGGCATGGAAACCGTTCTATAAAGTCAGGCAACATATAGCGTTAGGGTTTAATTTCCCTCTAGATATGAAGGCAGGAGACAAGGTCAAACCAACAAATTCCAGTCAATTAGATGAGACACAGATAGTGAATTTGGGTTATGAAGTTTGCGCGGATGGTCTCACAAGAGTTCTTAGAATTTGTGAACGTAATGACAGCCGCAAATTGGATAAAGTATTTTATCCTGGTGCAAAGATTACATTAAGAGTCTCCAGGTTTGCTATCAGTTTATGTGAACGTGCCCAACAGGTTAGCCTCTGAGTTTGAATAGCCACATGACTGAATTATATCATCTTTTAATATAATCACATATAAATGTCACTGAAGGGAGAAGAATCAGAGCAGGAACTTGTATACACGCCAATCATTGTTATGCGACTTAGTAATATCAGTCTAGATTCCATGCTTACTGATCAGCAAAAAGTTAATCAGATTAGGGTCCAGGTATATCTTTATAGAAGCATGATAAAGCCTATTTTATGTGCCATTTTTTAAAATAAAGTTGAAAGATAATTTAACTGCAGTCTCTGAGTGTGGATCAAAAGTGGATCGGAGCTCCATTTGCAGCAATGCTCCGCAGACACCAAAGTGAATTCTCAGATACATATGACAGCATGCTCCATGTAGTACTAATTCTGCTTCCATCCAGTTCAAACATCAGACAAGTAAAATACTCATCCATTGTTCTGCAGGTAAAACAGAAACCAAGCTTCCTTTAGTAAAATTTATTTTACTTTTTCTGTTATCAATGCAAATTTTTTGTATTTGTAGCCAGTTGACTTGAACCTGGATGAGGAAACCCTCATGAAAATCGTCCCTTTTTACAGAAAATCACTCAGTGACCCAAACATTCCTAGTCGGCAGTATTACTTTGATCATTTTGAGATTCATCCAGTAAAGGTTTATTGCTAATATCTATATTCCTAATATATATATGATTACCATTTTTATTAAAAAGTTAGAATTGAGTATGTTTCTTGAAGATCATTGCAAGCTTTCTCCCAGGAGATTCATATTCCAGCTATAATTCAGCACAGGAGACACTGAGAACTTTTCTGCACAGTGTAATAAAGGTCTGTCATGAGAATTTTACACATGCATATGATCATAGTTTCTTATTGTTATCGTAATAATTGTTGTATAATCTATTAGGTGCCTGAAATAAAAAACAAGACCGTAGAGCTGAATGGAGTGCTAGTTACTCATGCTTTAATTACTCTAAGTGAACTTTCTATTAAGTGTGCACAGCATTATTCATGGTTAGTGTATCATCTAAACTTCAAACTGAATTAGTCTCTATGATGTTACATTGTTATCTCATTATTTTCATTTATGTAGGTATGTTATGCGAGCAATCTATATTGCAAAAGGAAGCCCATTGCTTCCCCCAGCATTTGCTTCAATTTTTGATGACCTGGCTTCTTCATCCCTTGATGTCTTTTTTGATCCTTCAAGTGGATTGGTTAAACTTCCTGGTTTAACATTAGGTATCTTTATGACTTATGTTACATCTATATATATATAATATATATATGAGAAGGTTGCGGAAGTAGCTATCTCTGAGTGCATTATATCTATATAGCCATGTGAAAAACTAGTCACTCATTTAGCCATGAGATGCGTGACGGAAACTTGTGAATCAGACTTTTACCCATTAGTAATGACTTGAACTGAGGTGATACGTGAAACCCCTATGGATTCATGTATTTTTTATTATCAGGTATGGAATTAAATGGTTTAGGTGAGTAAAGCATATACCTGACCAACGATTCACGTATCTCATGGCTATATGCGAGCAATTGTTTTGACATGACCATAGGTATTCCAGAATCAGAAATGGTTACTTTTGTGATTTTTTTAACATATATTCATCTCTTAAGCATGTATTATATTTTAATTAATAGCGTTCTCTGTTTTTCGTTGGATCTTGATAATGTTTTAACATCGTATACTGTGCAGGTACGTTTAAGCTCCTCAGTAAATGCATTGATGGTAAAGGCTTCTCGGGGACCAAGCGTTATTTAGGTGATTTAGGGAAAACTGTAAGTACTTTTTCTGATATATTTTTATTATAGTTTTATTTATTTATTATTTATTTTATTATAATTTTTTTTGTGAAGTGTTATTAACTCGTAGCCTGTTGATGTTGCAGCTAAAAACGGCTGGATCAAATATACTTTTCGCTGCTATCACTGAGGTTTCAGATTCAGTACTGAGGGGAGCAGAAACCAATGGGTTTAATGGAATGGTGAACTTTTTTTTCAATAAAAAATTTAACATATTGTGGTTAAAAAGAATACCGTCAGGAGTTTCATTTTCAATTTCATGGTGATGTCTCTTTTTCAGTTTAATGGTTTTCAACAAGGTATTCTGAAATTGGCAATGGAGCCATCTGTACTGGGAAGTGCATTTACAGAAGGTGGCCCAGATAGAAAAATTAAACTTGATCGTAATCCGGGAATCGATGAGGTAATTTATTTGTGTATTCTTTTTCTGTAAATATGCTATTTTTCTACATTTATATTATTTTCTTGCAATTTCACAGTTATATATAGAAGGATATTTGCAAGCTATGTTGGATACAATGTATAAGCATGAATATCTCAGAGTGAGAGTTATTGATGACCAGGTACATTCGTACCAAAGCCACCGGCACCTGTTATTTAATGGTATAATTATTAACAGCCTTGTTGAATCTAATAATCTTTGTAGGTTGTTCTGAAGAATCTGCCACCAAACAGTGTACTTATAGATGAAATTATGGACCACGTGAAGGGCTTCCTCGTGAGCAAGGGATTATTGACAGGAGAGACTTCATCCTATTCATCGCGTCGTCTTCGAGTAGAAAATGCAAGTCTACCTAATTACTCACCCTCACACCCCCCCCCCTTCCTCTTCTCCCCTATCTAAAATAAAAGTCTCTATATACATGTATATGGGAGTGCATGTATTTTTCTTTTTGGGTTAATTTTGACATCCTGTTTTGAGATGTGATGGTTTACCGGCTGGCTTTTGCAGGAATGGAGAATTGGTCCAACGGTTTTGACTTTGTGTGAGCACCTGTTTGTAAATTTTGCAATCAGGTGGTTGAGAAAGCAGGCTGGTGATCTGACTTCCAAAATCAATTGGGATAGTAAGTTAAAGTTTGGTGCTAAAAAAGCCATGGCCCCGCCATCTATTTCAAAACAAGAGAGTAAGGTATCTGTTTGGAGATGGGGTGTAGGACGGTTTGTGTTTGCAGGTATAGTTGCATATATTGATGGTAGATTATGTCGTTCTATTCCTAATCCTGTCGCTAGACGCATTGTTAGTGGGTTTGTATTGAGTTTTCTTGATAAAAACGATGATAACTGAACATAATCATTGTTTTTTTCTCTTTTCCTGTGCGATATACATGTATAAAATGGGTACACAGAATAGCAAACCCTTAAAAAGGTTGCGGTATAGGTACATGGGAGAATATATTTACTCCTGGTTGAGATACGAATCAAATAATCCAAGGTCTTCATTTTTGGTATTATCAAATGAATCACTTGAGGTGGGTCAATTAACAACTTGGATTGTGGAGAGATTACCTGAGACAAATTGATCTAATTGTTTTTTTAGGCCAGATGGATGTTCAAGTTTCCAACAGCCATTCTGCTGTGCATGTTTTGCAAATGGGTGGGCCGAGTTGGTTTGGATAAACTAGTCAAGGCGGCTTCTAAGTGAAATGATTTCTGGTCAATACTGGTGATCTTTTTTAAATGCGTCAATTTAGCTAAGGTTGAAACGGGTCTGCACCAAAATGAGCTCCGGTAGAAAGATTGGGTTTCGCCGCTATATTTTTTTAGGGCGGCTGGTGGTAAAGATGGACAAGACGACGATGGTGTAGATGGCATCACGTCATTTAAGTTAGTGGTGGTAGTATTGTAGTTGGTGTCATTGTGGTGCGTGGGGCTGGTAGAATCCATGATGGTGTAGTTTCAATGACGGAGATGTCACTGTGGTCCTGTGGGTTGGAGACCAAGTTATTACCACAACTGGCGCGTGGCTCTTGCTCAGCGTCATGAAGCCACATCAGCACCTTGCAAGCAGCGGGGCGACCAAACCACATGGTTTAGCTTTCTATAGCTTATAAATAACAAATATGATTATTTAAACATGCAAGTCAACTCAAATTTTAATTATCTAGCTTAGAGCATTCACGTCCGGTTCTAGTGAAGTCCCTGTATTATATAGAATAGTGTTGAGTGGTCGTGGGTGGAGTAAATAGAAAATGTTACTGTTTATCTGTAAATTTAATAATTCACTGTTAACCCTTATAAATTTTTTAATATTTTTTAAAGTGATTGTGAGTAGAGGAGAGAAAAAAATAATAATAAAAGTATAACAAATATTATTTAATTGAAAGAAGAGAAAAAAAAAATAATGATCTTTAATGCAATTATAAAGATGATTAAGGAATGACATGTGAATGCTCTTAACTAAGAATACTAGTATTGGCGTTCCCGGAACTTTGTGAAAGAGTATGTTACAAACCTAAAGTACTATTATTAAAAGTTGATTGTATTAACGATATATATCTACATCTATTTGTGTGTCTATACGTATTAGAATTGTTGTATGACTCTGTATTAGAAGGTGCAATTATGTGAATTAGATCATTATATATAGGTGCCTTTGTAATCTATTTGATTCATGGATGAGAATCATGGAGGATTCCATAATACGTTACGTTTATGGTATCAAAGCCTCCTTTTTCAAACCCTAGTTCTTTATTGTCGAGCCCAGCTACCTTCGAACCCTCTTTATCAAAAACTCCAGCCCCTTCAAGGCTTCAACACATCAACAACCACCCGCTGCTTCATCCTCTCGATTTGATATCACCTATTCCCGTCGCAGAAAGCATTCCATGGCTGTCGACAAAGAATCCTCCTCAATCCATGATGCTATGGCAAAGACCGGCCTCACCACTTCATCCGGTATATACGGTTACGAATAGCCAGAATAAGGTTTGCGTTCTTGACGGGGTTAAAGTTACATACTCGTCTTTACACCAAGGGCTATAAAGTCTATGATCACATCGACGGTATTGAACCTTTGCAACAACTGATCCGACCCATGTAACTTGGACGGAGATAGACGCCATTGTGTTACAATGGATATACGAAAAGTTATCGAATGATCTGCTTGTTCAAGTTTTTGACAACGACATTACCACATGAAGAGCATGTGTACATCTTTTTAAGCAATAAGAGATCTCGTGCCGATGCGCTCAACTGCTCAAGCACGAGTTTACTAATCTTACATTGATGGGTTGCTCAAGCTTGAGCGCATCAGCACGAACTAGTTGATCTAAATTGGCAATAAGCCATGCAAAACGAGTATAATGCTTTAATGGATAATAACACCCGGGAACTTGTACCCTAGCCTCATAACCACTTGGTGATACGATGCATGTGGTTATTTAGACAAAAAATTAAGGTTCACAGTTCTCTTGAACGTTATAAAGCTTGTTTAGTTGTTAATATTAAATCCTAGACTAATGGGGTTGATTGTCATGAGATATTTAGTCCGGTTGTGAAGCCTGCAACTATCCGAACAATTTTATCTTTAGTCGCCTCACGATCATTGCCAATACACCAACTAATTGGTCTCAAACAAGATATGTACTTCAAACTATGTTTTCACATGTGAAGGCAGTTTAAAATGTTTTTGGTTAAGGAATATAATACAAACGGTTGTGGATTTGTCATAATTTATAAAGAGATTAGACATTTTACATGTAGATAATACAATATTGTTTAATACCAAAAAGGTTACATCAAAGTTGACAATCAAGTTCTTCCTATATATCATGATCTACAAATATACTGCCTACAAAATAGACGTGTATGATCAGATCAGATTAAATAATAACTTGACATTCACGATGATTCTTTTTTAATGTTAAAAAAAAGGCTATATAGCCATTATATGACAATTTTGGACCGTTATTGGGCTACTTTTGATCATTTTACCCCATGTGGAGTATATACAATTAAGTATCAGATATGTTGGCTCAATCACAAGTCTAAAAAATGAAAGTGTTGGTCATCGCTACTAGTAGAAATCTGGAAATCTGGTTCTAGTAACACATGAAATTACGAGGGTTGAACAAAAAATACACTAGAAAGAAATAGCATCAGGATTAACAGTCTCACTTACCATACCAAAACTTGCTTACAACGTAGAACCACGAAATGCTTCCAAGTTCCAACAACAAAGATTAAACACCAAACAACGACGCTTACACACGTCAAACAATGAAAACAACAATGTATATCATAAAGAGTTAATTACACGATTGGTCATTGTGGTTTGCCTATATTGCAATATTGGTCCCAACTTTTGAAACATTACATCATTGGTCCCAAATGTTTACCAAATCGTAACACGGTTGGTCAATGACGCTAACTTTTGTTAACTTTCTTAGTTAAGTGGAGATGAAAAGGTCAAAATACCCTTTAGATTTAAAATAAATAATACTCTATATGTAGGACACATTAAATTTAATATATATATATATGTGTGTGTGTGTGTGTGTGTGCATGCATGCATGGATTCATGGATGCATGGATGCATGCATGCATGCATGGATGCACGCATGCATGGATGCACGCATGCATGGATGCACGCGTGCATGGATGCACGCGTGCATGGATGCATGCACGCATGGATGCATGCACGCGTGCATCACGCATGCATGGATGCACGCATGCATGGATGCACGCATGCATGGATGCACGCATGCATGGATGCACGCATGTATGGATGCACGCATGCATGGATGCACGCATGCATGGATGCACGGATGCATGGATGCACGCATGCATGGATGCACGGATGCATGCATGGATGCATGCATGGATGCATGCATGCATGCATGCATGCATGCATGCATGCATGTATGTATGTATGCATGCATGCATGTATGTATGTATGTATGTATGTATGTATGTATGTATGTATGTATGTATGTACGTATCATACATCATCATCATCACCATCTTTTCGAAGTCAGTCCATTTACATCTCGTAGCTCTCTCTATTCATTGCATCATCTAATCGACTCTTAAGAGGTAATTCCACACATCCACATACTCGAAATCATATGAACATCAAAAGCGCTCTTGTGACATCCGTCACCGAAAGATCCGTCAATTAACGTGGTATTTGTTAGCCCTTCTTGAACATTCAACCTTATTTCATAATCGATATGCTTAATTTCAAATTTTTACTTCATTAGTTATATGCGTTATTTTAAGTGTGTATGAATACTTAAATATTAATAGCCTAATTAAATTCTACCCAATATATTTTCCCTCTTTTCATTAAGTATTTAAGAAAATATTAGTATGTAAAGGTTATTTTAATATTAATATTACTAACATTATTATTATTATTATTATTATTATTATTATTATTATTATTATTATGAATACTATTATTATTATCATCATAATTATTAAAGTCCTAAATTATTATTATTATCACAATTATTATTATCATTATTATTATAATTGTTATTATTGATATTATTATTGTTATTAAAACTATTATTAGTAGTATTATTAGTATTGTTATTATTACTATCATTATCATCCTTAATATTATTAATGTTATTACTATTATTAAAGCTACTATTAGAATTATTATTAGTAATAATATTATTATCATTAATATTATGAAATCATACTATTAATAATCCCATTTTTAATATAATTAACAAAGTTCAGGGTCCTAATTGTAATTAACAAAACTTAAAGAATTAAATGCCTTGAAAGTCCAGGGACTAAAAGTTGCCACTTTCATAATTCTAAAATAGGTATAAATACCCATTGTTCAGCCACTTTTAACCCTAACCAAAACCCTATCATCACCATTCGCCCCCTGTCTCTGACCATTTTCCTCAGTTTCTCCAGCAAATTACCGCCGCCAGTTGTGAATGGTTGATATTCATGCATGAATGACTATGGTTGTGTACAAATGAATGCCGAGTTGTGCGATTGAGTATGTGAGTGTGAATGAATGGTGACGTGTGACTGGAAGTATGTGTGCGAATGAGTGTGTACCATGCGAATGAGTGCGTTTCCTGCGAATGAGTGTTGTGTTGTGCGACTGAATGGCGATTCGTACGAATGAAGGTTGGTTCGTGTGAATGGATGTTGAGTCGTGCGACTGAAGGTTGTATGTGTGTGAATGCATTCTTGTGTGTAGTATGTGTAGGTCGTGCGATGTTAAAGTAATATTGATACAGTTACCATTGCTAATGACATTATTAATATTAACATCATGATTATTACTTATATTGTCTCAAATATAATCAATATTGTCATTATTACGATTACCAAGACTAACATTAGAAATTACTAATATCCTTATTGCTTTTATCAACATAATCATTTTGTCATACTGAGTACGGTCCTTTAATAACAATGAAATCCTTAATACTAATATCATTATCAATGGTGACGATTCCTATGACATGAATCTATATAAAATCTTATACTTATGTTTGCTTGTATGTGTGTGTGTCGCGTGACCGATCCAACCCGAACCGACCGAACGCATCTATTATCTTTAAGCATATCTGTAATACTTAACAATAATTAATAATATGTGTTTGATCGATTGTTGCTTTCATCCTCTGAAACTTTTGTTCATCTATTTCTACCATCAATCAAGTGAGTTTCGTGGCCCCTTTTTATTTTATCTTATTACTTCAATTATTCACAAACTTAGGGGAAAAGTATCGTTACCCTTTGTATGCTATACAACTCATATTCTTGGAATTATCATGTTACTGTTTTGTAAGTCTATATCTGATACATGCATGAGTTTGTTGTGTGGTACTTGATTCACAACTATTTAATTCCGGTGTTGGAACCGACGGATAGGTATTGATCGTACTATTAGGTTGACACCCCCACCCTTGTATGTTGGTATACTAGTTAATTACCGACAGAGGCCAGGAACGGGCCCTAGGGTGACCGACATTATCTTTGTGTACGTTGTAAGTTTAGTTGTGATGCTCATGTTGTAAGTTTAGTTGTGATGCTCATGTTGTCATGCTTACTTATAACAGTATTCATGATGTTCCGCAAAACTATTATACAACATCAATTTTATTTACTATTAAACCTGCGATCTCACCAACAATTATGTTGACTATTTTGAGCATATCTTTTCACGTGATACCACTAACTAAAGATTTTAGGAGTGTGGCCTTAGTGGAGACTCAAGGATGCATTTTTGAGACTATACATTACTTTAACATTGTTGGTCTAATTACACATTATCTTACTTTTGAATACTTGTTCCCGGGTTATGGGAATTCTAATACAATGTTAATACTTTTGGCTATGTTGTCGTAGTTATTGACTAAACACGACACAAATCTCCCTTGTGTCGGGTGTCATCATGACACGTTATTCATTTTATACATATATATATTGCATCTCTATTTATTTCAATGTGTTATGACTATCCCGTCCGTTACATCCTCGTGTTTCCGCTTTTAGCAGAGGTGTGACATGCAAGGTTAATTCGGGTCGATTGGGCCTCACCGAAATCTAGAAGGAAGTTCGCAGGAGTGTACGGACGGAGTACTAACTGATTCTACGTGAAACCGAATCAAATAGCGTGGAATTCTATTTGATTGGTGATCCAATCAGGGAAACCATTAATCCGATCAAACCTAATGATTATAATACGTTAAGAATAGACTAGGAATGATCAGAAACGATCTATGAACTTGGAAGGGACGAACTGGACGAACTTGAACGGCTAGGGTTGTGAATTCTTGAAGTGTTACGTTTTTCCTTGAATTAAGTCGTATTTATAGGTTACTGCTTTCATTCGTACGACTAAGCCAAGCGACTGGCTCAGTCATGCGACTGAGTCATACGATTGATTCATTCGTACGACTGAGTCAGTCTTATGACTCAATCGTGTGATTGACTCAATCACCTGGTTCAGTCGTGCGATTGTCCCATTCGCATGGTCCAGTCGTGTGACTGAATCAGAATACTTAGTTAAATAAATTCTTGAACCTTTAATGATTCAGAACTATGTCTAACAACTGTAAACCTATATAACATGTTCATATAAGAATGTAACAATAAATAATATTAATAGATATAACATTAAACAACCAATAAACATTAAATAACCAATAAACATTCATAGAAGAGTTTTTCATTACATAGATTCAACATTACATATGTGTTACAAGATGAAAGTCTATTACATTGAAGCTCACTAGACTAGAACTAGGGACATGTGTATCAACAAACTCCCCCTTGAACCTAGATCTATCTAAACTTTGACTTCCTTCTTAAACTCTTCATATCTCTTCATTCTTTCTTCTCGTGAAACCCGAGCATGATGATCAAGTGCGAAGCATAGACGTATAACATGTTGAAACTGAAGTGCTTGTATGATATCCTGTGTGTCAAAAAATAATGGCCACTTGTACAAGATGTAGACATCTGAAGCAGACAAATTGGTTAGCCACATAGGGTCGAACACCCTAATCGTCTCTACCTTCCATTCTTTATCCAAAACAATGACGGCCTCACCAGTGCGCTAGTCATAATGCCACCATTTAAAATGGGGTGCAAAATCTTGTGGCATCTCCCTCAGTGGAATACGCGACATTGTGCGTGGAGGGTGCCATATCAAGACCACCTTTGGTCTTCCGGAGGTGGGGTCAACCTCTGTCTTATGAATCAACCTTTTAGACTGTTGAGGTTTAAAATTGACCCACCTCGTATGATACTCCTTCTTCAGAGCCTTCATAAACCATCTCGATATCTTTCCGGGAACAACATACAGGAGGTTCAAGTTGGCAAGACGGTTTAGTTCAAATCCAAGGAGAGCTTTCAGATCGTGTGGGAATCTGAAATACTCTATTCCCTTCTCCTTTTTGATGGCATATACTTTG
>BJCN01341655.1:1303-13014 GCA_018326445.1 Flaveria brownii
GGCCGGGTATGAAACGTGATGTGGTGGAGTATGTGAGTAAATGCCTTACTTGTCTACAAGTGAAGGCCGAACACCAGAAGCCGTATGGAAGTGGTAGCACATCACCATGGATTTTATCACAAATGTGCCACGTACCCTGAAAGGGTATGATACTATATGGGTGATTGTGGATCGTCTGACGAAGAGCGCTCACTTCCTACCGATGCGTGAGACATATTCATCCAAAAGGTTGGCCGATCTTTTCATCAAACCTTGAAACATAAGGGATTCATTCACCCATAACAAAACAGCCCCTAATGGGTTGAAAAAGTCCATGAAAACTAACTTTTCAAGAACTTTTGAAGCATGCATTCCACATAACTGGCTCTAGATGCCATTGTAGGGTTTTGTAACATGTTTATCAAAGTAAGTTTAACCATTTAAACTTCAAAAATGCAGCGGATATTAGGGTTCAAAAATGTTGTTAACAATCTGAAAATATGAACCATTTTCAACCAAAAACAAAACCCAAGAACAAGGATCATTTATATATATGAAATGGCATCCTATCTAAAACGAAAATGCAACCATAGGGTGTTCTTGAACTACCTTTAAAGAACAAGATGTTGTAGCAAGGATGAGATGAAGATGATGATGTTCTTGTATGTGCAGCCCTCAAGGAAGAAAGCCTCAAGCTTGTATACCCACAAGCTCTTCCAAACACCTACTTGTTAGGTAGTATAACACCAAGACCCATCTCCTTCTTCAAGAACCCGAAAATCAGCCAAGAAGTTCTTCAATTTCAGCCTTAATTTTGAATTTTCAGCCAAGGAGGAAAGGGAGAAGAGACCTTTGCATGTGTGAGAGAGAAAGTGTGTTCAAAGGGAAGAGTGCAAGAGTGAATTAGTCTTGTAATTAACTAGGACAAAAGTTAATCCCCATGTAGAGGGGGCGGCCGAATTGGCCCTTTTGTAATTGGGTTCCCTCAATTTTATTTTATATAATTTGCACTCTTATAATCTTAAGTTTTATAAAATTAAAACCCCCTTTTAATTTTATAATATTAACACACTATTATTTGTTATTATTCAACTTACTTAAATAATGTAACAAATAATTTCTCATTAACAAATTATCCATATAATTTGTTTTATTTCAAATGCAATGTTTTAGAAAACCCATTTTCTAAATTGGTGTCAATATTTATTTGTTTGATCTCATCAACAATTAAATATTTATTAGTGTTTGTTTAGCTTGTTATTGGGTATGACCCAACCTGGATCATAACATACTAACCACATCAATCTTCTTTGTGTCTTGGGCATACAAGATCCAAAAAAGTTTGCTACCCACTTGTTTATGGACTCGGCCTTATGCTGGTGGGACAACATTGTCCAGGCCGAGGATAACAGTGCCATTGGAATGAGGTGGCCGAAGCTAAAGAAGTTGGTGATTGAGGAACTCTGTCCTCACCGGGAACTCGACAAGATAGAGAGGGAGTCCCAACAGCTAGAGTAAGGCACCATGACACGCCAACAATACACCACCAAGTTTAATGAGATGGCAAGGCTGGTGTCAGATCAGGTGACGCCGGTGTAGAGGAAGATCAAGAAGTACATCCAAGTATTGCCAGCTGACATCCACAGGCATCAGATTACTGCCCTACCGGGTACCTTTCGGTCAGTAGTAGACCTGGCGGGTAGGCTGTATGATGAAAGAAAGGAGTCGGTGTGGTGGAGGTGAAGAAGACGGGTGGGGGTGACAAAAGCTGGGGCAGGAAATGGTTTGGATGTGGTGGTTTCACTCCAAATAATAAAAGGAGGAAGGTGGATGACCGTCAGGTGGTGTCATTAGGCTCAAGAATGAAGAAGTGCGGTAGATGTGGGAGGGAGCACACTGGTGAATGCAAGTAGGGAATGAGTGTGTGCTTCAAGTGTGGGAAGTCGGGTCATGTGGCGAAGATGTATGGAGTTATTCGGTGTTAGAACTGTGGTAAGGAAGGCCATGTGAGCTAGGACTGCAAGAAGCCACGAGCCGAGAGTTCTTGAATGAAAAGAGGCCAGAAGAAGGAGGACAGGGGGAAAATGCTAGAGCTTTCATGATGACACGGGAGGAGACCAGAGATGATCCCGATGTCATGTTAGGTATGTTTCTATTAAGCCAAATTTGTGCCTCTGTATTATTTGATTCTGGTGCTAGTAGAAGTTTCATTTCCTTTTGCTTTCTTTGTTAAGTTGCATGTTAGTAGTCAAAGTATTGATGAGCCATTTGATGTAGAAACTGCTATTGGTAAGTCTACTAGAATTACTGATATGATAGAGGACTTTGCCATAGAAATAGAAGGTCATAGGTTTTCTGCTAAATTACATGTAATGCCACTTGGTGGATTCGATATAGTACTAGGGATAGGATTGGTTAGCAACCTATAAAGCAAACGTCGTGTGTAGCAAGAAGATGAATTGATTAATTGCGCCGATGGAAGTTTGATGACAGTCTACGATGATCGCGTCATTAGGGTTCCAAAGTGATTTCAATGGCGGTGGCAAGGTGTACATAAGACGTGGATGTAGTGCCTACCTGGCCTACGTGAAAGATGTGGATGCGTCAGTACCATAATTGTCCGATGTAACGGTGGAATGTGACTTTCCGGACGTGTTCCCAGAAGACTTGTTAGGTGTGCCACCAGATCGCGAGATCGAGTTCTGGATTGATCTAATACCCAGTGCTCAACCCATTGCAAAAGAACTGTATTGATTAGCTCTTACCGAGAGGAAAGAGGTAATGGCTCAACTGTAGCAGTTGATGGATAAAGGATTCATTCGACCGAGTATCTCTCCACGGGGTGCTCCGATCTTGTTTGTTTAGAAGAAGGATGGTAGTATGCGGATGTGCATTGACTACCGGGAGTAAAACAAGTTGACGGTGAAGAATCGGTATCCGTTATCGAGGATTGATGACTTGTTTGATCAGCTCCAAGGTGCCAGTTGGTTCTTAAGGATAGATCGTCGATCTGGCTACCATCAGCTGAAGGTGAAGGAGCAAGATATCCCTAAGACATCTTTTCGTACACGTTATGGACACTACGAGTTACTTGTGATGTCTCTTAGTCTAACTAACGCGCCAACTGCCTTTATGGATCTGATGAACCGAGTATGTTAGCTAAAGTTAGATAAATCAGTGATTGTATTTATTGATGATATCCAGATTTATTCGAGAAGCGAAAAAGAAAATGCCGGTCGCATACGCAAAGTGCTAGAGACACTTAGAAGAGAGAAGTTGTATGCTAAATTTTCTAAATTGTGCTTTTTGGTTACGTGAGGTTCAAATTTTTGGTCATATGGTAAATGCTGAATAAATCATGGTGGACCCGGCAAAGGTTGAGGCGGTGATGCAACGGTTCATGATATTTATCCAAGACTTTTCCAAGATAGCCTCACCTTTGACCAAATTGACCCGTAAAGATATGAAGTTTGAGTGGGGTTAGAAACAGGAGGATGCTTTTGAGGAGTTAAAGGCAAGATTAACTGAAGCTCCTGTTTTAACATTACCCGAAGGGAGTGAGGGCTTAGTGATATATTCGGATGCTTCTTATTCGGGATTAGGTTACGTGTTGATGCAACGTGGAAGGGTAATAGCCTACGCATCCCCACAACTGAAAACCCATAAGATCAACTACCCTACGCATGATTTGGAGCTAGCGGCTATGGTATTATCGTTGAAAATTTGGAGGCACTACTTATTCGGGATGAAGTGCACCATCTTCACGGACCACAAGAGCTTAAAGTATTTCTTTGAGCAAAAAGATCTCAACATGAGGCAGAGGAGATTGTTAGAGCTCATCAAAGATTATGACTGTGATATCCATTATCATATAGTAAGGCCAACTTTGTGGCCGATGCCCTTGGCCAAAAAGAGAGACCTGAACCGATTCGGGTGAAGTCTTATAAGTTGGTTATGACATCGGACGTGATGACGTAAGTCAAAGGATTTCAAGATGAGGCATTGAAAGAAGATCTCCTTAACTATAAACGGATGAGAGGTCTAGTCACGGAGTTGGGTGAAGACACTCACAGGGTGAGAAACCGCTTCGGACGGATGTGGATTCCCGTATACGGAGATCTAAGGGGACAAATTATGGATGAGGCTCATAATACTTGATACTCCATTCATCCAGGCGGCACCAAGATGTATCAAGACACGAAGAAGGACTACTGGTGGTTGGGTATGAAACGTGACATGGTGGAGTGTGTGAGTAAGTGCCTTACCTGTCTACAAGTGAAGGCGGAACATCAGAAACCATACGGGAAGATCTAAATGTTGGATATACCTGAGTGGAAGTGGGAGCACATCACTATGGACTTCATAACAAAGCTACCTTGTACGGCGAGGGGTACGATACCATTTGGGTGATTGTTGATCGTCTGACAAATAGTGCTCACTTCCTAGCGATCCGCGAGACGTATTCATCTGAGAGATTAGCGGATTTGTTTATCAAGGAGTTTGAAGCTCGTTATGGCGTGCTGGTGTCTATCATGTCTGATCGTGACACTCGATTTACATCCAAGTTTTAGAAGAGATTCCATGATGCGATGGGGATGAGGCTACACATTAGCACGACTTATCATCTTCAGACAGATGGTCAGTCTAAGAGAACGATGCAAATGCTCAAGGATATCCTTCGAGCATGCATGATCAAATTTGGAGGAAGTTAGGATGATCACTTACCGTTAGCAGAATTCTCATACAACAATAGTTATCATGCCATCATTGGTATGCCTCGTTACGAGATGGTATACGGTAGAAGGTGTAGGACACCCGTATGTTAAGGTGACGTTGGACAGAAAGAGTTGGGAAGCATTGAGGTGATCGTGGCTACAACAAAAAAGTTAGAAAAGATCAAAGCTTTCATGAAAGCGGTGAAGGATAAACAAAAGTCGTATGCCGACAAAAGGGGTAGACCAATTGAATTCACCGTGGGTGACAGAGTCATGTTGAAGATCTCACCTTTGAAGGGGATTATCCGGTTCAGAAAGCGAGGTAAACTGAGCCCGAGGTGTATTGGACCTTTCCTAATCATTGGTAGAGTAGGGGAGGTGGCCTATAGGTTAGAGCTACCTGATGAGCTAAGTGGAATTCATCCAACATTCAATGATCTCGCCTGACGAAGTGTTTAGCTAACGAAGATATGGTTGTACCACTGGAGGATATCAAGGTGGATGAATGGCTCAATTATGTAGAGCAACTAGTGGCGATCATTGATCGAAAGGAGAAGAGGCTGCGGAATAAAGTGGTTCCACTTGTGCGTGTGCAGTGGACACACCGAAAGGGTTTTAAGTCTACGTGGGAGACTGAAGAAGAGATGAGACAACATTACCCACAGTTATTTAAAGAGTGACGAGTTTCAGGGACGAAACCTCTTTAAGGGGGGAGGACTTGTAACACCCGGAAATTTGTCGGTTAAATGAAAAGGAAAGAAATAATAAGAGAAAAACAAAGGTGTTTAGAAAGAAAAGAAAAGAATCATAAGTAGAAGGGTTAAAGTGTAAAAAGGACAAAATAATATTATTATGTTTAAAGTGGGCATGGCCGCCTACTTCTCTGATCACACCAACTTCTTGGCAGTTTTAGAGAGAGAAAGCAGAAAGATCTTCGGCTTTAGAGAGAGAAAGTAGCTGAATTCAGCGAAGGTAAGAAAATTTAGCGTAATTGGTGCGGTTTTTATGGATTTTTGACCATGAAACCGATTTCTAGATGTTCTTATGTGTGTACAAGTGCTCGGGTATATGTTTTTGACATGTATAGGTGTTAGAAACTTTTAGACAGTTCATGTTCAAAGAAGTTAAGCTTGGAAGCAGAAAATGTGAGTTTCTAGACCCTGGCTTTTATATGTTTTTAAAAGTTTTGGGGTTGAAAATGCATGTAAAACATTTTTGCAAGTGATATATATGTAACCATATGTATATGTCCATGTGTTTGATGATTCATTGTTGTAAATGCTTTGATTGGTGTTTAGAACAATTTTATAAGCTTAGAACAGGTTAAGCTAATGTTTAGGACTAAACAATATATTAGAAAATATGTAAGTAGGTAGTCATGCGCCCAAATAGGGCACATGCGTCTGGAATATAGAATTAGAAAGTCTAAGTAAGGATGATGTGCCCAAACAGTGTCCTTATACGCTCAAATAGTACCTCATGTGCCTAATTTATGCCTTAGAATAACTAAGTGTGTTTCATGCGCCTGAACAGTGGTTCATGCGCCTAGGATATCTGGCCAGATGCCTAAGTGTTGGGTCATGCACCCCAATGATGCCCATGCATCCAATTTTTATTCAGGTGCCTAAATAGTTCATGTGCCCAAAAGTGAGAAACGGTTAAGTATAGGGCCATGCGCCCAAATCGTGATGAAACGCCTGAACAGGCCTCATGTGCCTGCATAGTGTTAAATCGCTTAATACTTAGAAAGTTTTTCTGAATTTTTGAGAAATCTGGTTTTTAGGGTTTTGATCCTAGTTTTACCTAAGGCTTATATGTGACTATTATATGCATGATTATGCTTTGCTCTTACATTCCTTATGTATATTTGATGTATGACTTTACATGGTGTGTTTATGATTATAAACGTAAAGTATTGTCATTAAAGAAAGAGATAAGATTAATGATAATGAAAGTGGAACATAAAGAACGAAAGAAAGAAAAGGCTTGCAAGCAGATTGAAAGGAGTGTTAGGACCATGTAAGAACTGGTACTAACCGAAACTATGTGAAACCAGATCAAATAGTGCGGAATCCTATTTTATTGCCGATCCAATCAGGGAGAACCTTAATCCGAGCAAAACTAACGATTAGAAAGTGTTAAGAATTGATTGGCAATGATCAAGAACGCTCTATGAAGTTGGAATGAACGACTTGGACGCTCAGGGACGGCTAGGGTTGTGAATTCTCGAAGTGTCCTGTTTTTCCATGAATTAAGTGATATTTATAGGTTTCAGTCTTCATTCGTACGACTGAGCCATGCGTATGGCTTAGTCGTGCGACTCAGTCATACGATCCATTCATACGTACGACTGACCCACATGATTGATTCATTCGTACGACTGAGCCAGTCTGATGACTCAATCGTGCGTTTGGCTCAATCTCATGGTCCAGTCGTGCGACTGGATCATAATCCTTAGTTAAACACATTCCTGAACCTTTAACGATACAGAACTATGTCTAACAACTATAAACCCATATAACATGTTCATATAAGCTTGTAATAAACAATAATATAAATAGATATAACGTTCAATAACCAATAATCATTCAACAAAGAGTTTTTCACTTCATATATCAGAATATTACATCAATGTAACAAAATGAAAGTCATTTACATTTAAGCACACTAGAACTAGAACTAGGGACATGGGTACTAACAAACTCCCCCTTGGACCTAGTTCTGTCTATTCTTTGACCTCCTTTGTAAACTCTTCGTATCTCTTGACTCTTTATTCTTTTGAAACCCCAACATGAATATCAAGTGCAAAGCATAAGTGTATAACATGTTGAAACTGAAGTGCTTGCACGCTATCCTGCATATCAAAAAACAGTGGCCACTTGTACAATGTATAGACATCAGTTGCAGACAAGTTTGTGAGCCACATTGGGTCAAACACCCTTATTGTCTCCACAGTCCCTTCTTGATCCAAAAAAATGACGGCTTCTCTAGTGCGCCAGTCATAGTACCACCATTTGAAATGGGGTGTAAAGTCTTGTGGCATCTCCCTTAAAGGTATACAAGACATTGTGCGCGGAGGGTGCCATTTCAAGACAACAGTCGGCCTTCCAGTAATGGGATTAACTTCAGACCTTTTAATATACCTCGTCGGCTGTTGAGGTCTGAAGTTAACCCACCTGGTACGGAACTTTCTTTTCAGCGCAGCCTCAAACCAGCCTGACATCTTCTTCGGGTCGGCATATAGTAGCTTTAGGCGTGCCAGCTGGTTGAGCTCAAAACCGGGTAGAGTCTTTAGATGATGTGGAAATCTAAAGTACTCTATTCCCCTCTCCCTCTTTACTGTGTAAACATTAAGATCATCAAAGTATGCCCATGCTATGATCTTCCCTGACACCTTAAGATGCTTCATCACTTTGTAGAGCTTGGTGTAGGTACTTGGCTTTGGTGCAGCGCGCTGGGCTCGGATCTCTAAAAAACAAGTTGCCCATTCAGCCTTTCTGATGTCCACTTTAACGTCCGAGGCTGGGGCTTGACTTATTGATGACTCTGCCTCTTTTTCCTTTTGATTCAGCTTCTCCAATGTATCACTGCTGGGAGTACTACCCAAATTAGGAACCACATTTTCCTGTCGGTCAGTGTACTCTGGATAGTGCTGGACTGTTACGTCTTCAATCTCTATTTCATCCACATCGGTCAGCTCATCGTCGCTAGCCACATCAAAGGTAGGAGCGTCCATGACGATCTCATCCGGATTCAGCCGGAACATCTCAGCAAGTTGCTTCTCAGTAAGGTCATGAATTATTTCTCCTTCTTTAGGAGTATAACTCATGGACCTCCTGACGATCCCTTGCAAATCAAGTATCATTGTTAATTGAGATTTGATTTGCTGTAGAGGAGAAACATCATAATCATCTTGCTGAGATGTTTGATCTGCTTGAATTAAACATTCAACATATCAATAATCAGTAGGTAATCCAGATAATCAAACAGTGAATAATAGAATAGAAACATTAATTACATAACATTAATACATGATTTCAAGTACAAAAGTTTAATAAAATATAAACATCTAAGCTTTACTTTTGCCTTGAATCATGGCCGGGTCTTCAGCAGACGGGGAAGTAGGTCGGGCAGACGATGATGCTCCTTGGTCTTGTTTTCTCTTCGTTCTTCGCTCTTGAGCAGGAGCAGAGGTAGATGCAGTTGCATCGCCTTCATCATCATCATCATCATCCTGCCCCCCTCATGCTTCTCCATCACCACTCACATCATCATCATCACTGTCATCATCTTCACCAACATTCTCATCATCATCTCCTTCACCAATCTTCAGAGGCTCATCCTTAGATCCTTTGAGTTTGATCATGATCTTCTTATTAGCATCCTCTAACTCCTCCAACTTCTTAGCAGATTCCACCTTATGCTCTTGGAGTTAGGCAATTTGTTGTGCCTGCTGTGAGATCTGCTGAGTTTAGGAAGCATTGAGCTCTACTAGCTAACGCAACTGTGCAGTCTATTCTTCATCAATGGCTAACAGCTTCAGCACCATTCTGTTCAGTTCTTCCAGCTGTTCCTCTACCACAATAAAGGGTAGAGTAGATCTTGTGGGGAATATGGAATGGGATGATGGTCTGGCTTGGTGGCTGGTGGTGGTAGCAATGGTTGTGGTGAATATGGGTGGTGGTGAATGAATAGTTGGAGAGGTATGGTGTGTAGCTGTAGAAGGTGGAGTAGTGGTGGTGGGTGGGTAGTGGTAGTGGGTGGTGTAGTGGTAGAGGGTGATGTAGTGGTAGTGGTGGTGGTACGCAGTGTGAATCTTGGCCGCTTCCCCTTCTTCCCATAGGGCTGAGCCATCCTCTTCTTCTGAGTCCCCTTTGACCCGGACGCTCCCCCTTGGCTACTGGGCTGGTCTAGGGTGTATGATGGATCTGTAGTAGCCTCCCCAGACACACCCTGGCGTCCACCAACTGCCCTCGCACCCCTCTTAGTGGCTACGACACGGCTTCCCACCGTTCATACCAGAGGCTCTTCGTCTGACTCCTCCTCCTCATCAGGCTAAAAGTCAGGGTGAATAGGAGCTGGTTCGGGTTCACCCTGACCGTCTCCTCCCTGATCTGTATCATGATCGTCACCGTCTGAGTCATCGGAGGGTCTCAACATCTGAATCACTATCGTCGTGGCGCCACTTCCTCTTTGCTGGCGCCACATAGTCTTCACGGGCCAGATGCCTAAACAGTCTCCTTACCGGGGGCTTCACCTGCTTGCCCCGGTACACCTTCATCCACCCGAGGGTGGTGTGATCCATCACCTCAAGGATCACAACGTCCTCCTTCTCCTTGGGCAGTGACGGGGCTTCTTATCAATGATCATCTGCATGAATCGAGGGTACATGCAGAAGCTCTCTTTGCCCTTAGCCTCAATGTTCTCCACCAAATAGGTGAAGAGCATCCTCGAGAAGCTAAAAGGGTGATTTAGCACCAACGCCACGTAGGCGTTCTGCATCTGATCAGAAAGCTCGTCAAAACCTCCCTTTCGAGAGGCGATGCATCTCAGCAGCACGTGTGCCAAGTACTTGAACTGGGGGCTCAGGTTGCTCTTGTTGAGCACACCTGCGTTGATGTCCCCAAAGTACTTGTCTCTCAGGAAACATCCTCGAACTGTAAGGGGATGCAATCGTGTGGGGCAATCAGCATCATCCCTGAACTCTAGGACAGTCCTAAGATCCTCCTCAGTGATCTTGATATCCTCTCCAAATATGGAGCTCCTGATACGATGGGGCTCAGAGGACCTGTCTACTGCAGCGCTTTCCCAGAAAGCCTTTTGTACTGATCTATATGGTGTGCACGATGTCAAGATAGCCCTGAAAATCCTTGATCACCGTGGAAAGGTAATAATGTCGGTAAACTCAGCTGCCTTGTGGGATGATAGGTCAAGATGAGCAAAAATATTATGCTTTGTGCTCATCGTCCACCGACTCGCCATCTGTGACACAAAGTAAATAAACGTTAGTAAGTGTCAAAGAGTAACAGTTTGATTTAATGAACTTGAAAATTTTGTTCAGAAGTGCGAATGAACTGTGTGACTGAGATCTAGTCGTGCACATAGACCGTGCGACTGAGATCTAGTCGTGGGAATGAGCTCATGCGTACGACTAAGTCATGCGATTGGGCTTAGACGTATGATCTTTCTTGCGTTTATCTCAGTCGTGCGTGTAGGATCTTATATGCCCAAGACACATACAAGATTGATGTGGTTAGTACGTTATGATCCAAGTCAGGTCATACCTAATAACAAGCAATACAAACACCAACATACATTTATTTATTGATAAGATCATACAATAAATATTGACACCTATTTAGAAAATTGGTTTTCTAAATATTCCTTTTGTGATAGAACAACATTATATGGATAATTTGTTCATGAGATATTTATTTGTTTCATTATTTAAGTTGGTTAAATAATGACATATAAAAATGTGTTATGTTATAAAATTAAACTAGGCTTTAATTTTATAATTTTAATGATTTAAAGAGTGTGATTTTTTATAAAATATCAAATGGGTGGGAAACTCATTTGAACAACAAAACTCGGCCGCCCAAGGGGTTCTTGGGAACCCACTTTGTCTTGTTTTCTTGCAAGACTTAAACCATACTACACTCTTCCATCATTTGACTTGAACACTCTTTTTCTCTCTCACACATGCAAAAGAGTCTTTCTCTCCTTCTTCTCTCAATATTTTTTCGAAATTCTTGGCTGATTTCTAAGCTCATTTTTGCTGAACTTGAAGCTAGTTGTTGGCTGAAATTTCGGGTTGAAGAAGAGGGACAAGACTTGGTGTCATACTACCTAGCAAGTAAGTGTTAGGAGGGCTTGTGGGTATCACGGTTTGAGGTCCTCTACTTTGAAGACTTGCTGCTGTTGGACCAAAAGAACCAATGAGCCAGATCAGAAAAACCTCTAAGTCCCACAAGACATCACAACAACTGCTGAAAGCGTCATCAGCTGTTTGACAAA
>BJCN01341661.1:6267-16286 GCA_018326445.1 Flaveria brownii
TTACTAACAGATATTGTGTTTCATGTTTAAAACAAGCAGATCCAAACTTCCAACGCGATGAATATGATGTCGAACCCCTACAGCAAGTCAAGAGTCGGTTAAAAAGTTATACAATAGAAAACTAAGACTAACATAGCAATTATTATTATAACTTAATTTTATTCGTACAACTTATTAGGAAAAAATATATCATTTGATTGTTACCATCCATCCAATTCAAATCTAACTTCTGTTGTACGATAGACCACCCCTCCTTCACTTGATAAAACGTCCTCTGCTTCTCTCTCCCTCTCATCTTCAAAAACAGTCATTCTTGTGAATGATATAAAGATATTGCTTTAGATGGTTGTACTCTTTGCTCAACAATTTGAACCCTTGAAGAAAATAATCTCATGGATTATTTCTATTTGGTGCTGATATTATGCTCTGTTTTTGCCTTGGCTCCTGGGTCTTCAAAAACTCTACCAATTTCATCTTTTGATGAAGGATTTTCACATTTGTTTGGAGATAATAATCTGCAGGTTTTGAAAGATGGAAAATCTGTTCATTTGTCTCTTGATCAAAGAACAGGTGTGTAAACAAAAACACATGTTCTTCATTTTTAATTTATTTTTATTGTTTTATTTTGATTTTTGAGGTTATTTTTTCAAAACAGGTTCTGGATTTCTGTCACATGACATTTATCTTCATGGATTCTTCAGTGCTTCTATTAAGCTTCCCGCTTATTACACTGCTGGTGTTGTTGTTGCTTTTTATGTGAGTTTTTTATTTTTTTTTATTTCTTAGCATGAAATTGGCTATTTTATAAAGATATTATATTCAGTGAACATATAGGATGTTTTTAAATATATTATAAAAAAGTTATTATGAACCTAAACTACACCCATGTATCTGATGCTATATTTTTATGAATATGATATGACGTTTCACGAAATAAATAGAAGACACCAGTAGAGAGTAAATTTTTTTTGAAAGGTGAATTTTATTTAATAACAATACTAATTTAGTTGTTGTTAGTGAGGTTCGAACTCCTGACCTCCCTGTTGAAAACCGAAACCACTACCACCACACCACTTAGGGGTGGGGCACCAGTAGAGACTAAATGATTGAGATTTTTTTTTTTTTTAGTGACAAAGAAATACAATATATTTGTCAATTACATCAAAATAGAAGGTAGACGGGCAACAAGCTGCGCCGCAACCCCTTTCTGAATTGCAAATCCTAATCTTTCAAAAACATTCTTATAAAAAGCATTCTTCAAGGTTTTTGATATTTAAAGAAATTTAAATACATTCCCAAAGAGTTATGATTTAAAATAAAACTAAAAAGTTCAGAAAAATAATAAAATTAAAGATACCCTGCAAGTATCATCCACAGTATATATATATCTTTCATTGACCATTAATATTGAAAATCATACCTAAATAATAAAATAATAACCAAGTTTCAGTATTATTTAAGTTAAAAACACATCCATAAAGTGTAAATGTAATCTGGCGCACCATAGATAACCATAATGATTTGCATGCAAAAACTATTTTGCTTCTAACAATTTACCTCTCACGGTAATAAAATAAAGTTAGTTTTAAAAACACTCGGTTTTTGTATTCTTTAAATTTTGTGGAAATGAGATTCTTACACCCTTTGGATCATGAGATATTTTCAACAGATGTCAAATGGAGACATGTATGAGAAGAATCATGATGAAATCGACTTCGAGTTCTTGGGTAATATCAAAGGAAAAGAATGGAAAATACAAACCAATATTTATGGCAATGGAAGCACAAATGTTGGAAGAGAAGAAAGATACAGCCTTTGGTTTGACCCTTCTGAAGATTTTCATCGATATAGCATTCTTTGGACTCAAGATCACATCGTGTGAGTTAACTTGGATATTATTATTACTCGTGAACACTTCTTCTTTTAAAGCATGTTAGTCATTTCATTAACTTTAAAAGGTGGAAATGTAGCTTGAAGGAAACCTAGAGAGGGTTCCATTCACTTATTTATCGGTTTTAGTGTTTTACTATATAATAAAAAAAATAATAATGAAAAAGAGGAGTGAATTGTGCCAGTAAAATAAAAAAAACCTTATAAAGACACATCGACTAAAGCGTTCTAGTTTCGTTGCTGAAAGCCAGATTGTACGTATATTTTAGAAATTTTACTGGTAGTTTAAATGCTAAATCATCTTTAATTATTTACTAGCCATAGTTCAATCATAGTTATATAAGTCGTTTGTAAAGTATTATAGTCATTTTAACTAATACTTAAAGATATTTTAAGCATTTTGTAGAAATATCCATCATAGTTTTACGGTACCCTAAAGGGTATTTTAGGTATTTTGACCAAGTGTAAATCATTACTTTAACAAATATCTCCTAGTTTGGCATGTGTAAGGAAATTTGGTAAAATATCAAGATGGGACCATGGTACTATGTCATTTTTTTTAAAAAAAAATTACCCTTTTAAAGCAACGGGTATAATTTTTTTTCTTGAACATAAAATGTTACATTTAGAAAAGCTATGATGAGTCGTACATTGTGCGGTGAATGTTGTACAGTTGCTTTTTGTCTGGCCACCTTTCAGCCATTGCCATCAGGGCCCCTGCATCTGGTACCCTTGAATGTTACAAACATAAAAAGTTTTTGTTAGGGTTGATGAGGGTATATTGGTCATATCCAACCACTAGTTCCTTATGCATTGCAAGTTGTAATTTTATCTAGAATATACCCTTGTAAGGGGTCATGATGCATCCCTTGCATCGCAAGGGTAATTTAGTCTTTTTAAATCGTATTTTTCTATATATGATTTATGGGTTTTTTTATGTTTTTAGATTTTATGTCGATAACGTGGCCATTAGAGAAATCAAAAGAAGTGAATCAATGGGTGGGGACTTCCCGTCCAAGCCCATGACCTTATACGCAACAATATGGGATGCTTCGGAATGGGCTACGAACGGAGGCAAATACAAGGTAAATTACAAATATGCCCCTTATGTTGCTGAATTTACCGACTTTGTCCTCCATGGATGCACGGCAAACCCTATCGAACTCACATCATTACAATGTGACCTTGGCACAAGTCCCGACTCAATAATACCCATGGAGAGGGTCAAAATCGAGAGCTTTAGAAAGAAACATATGAAATACTCATATTGCCAAGACAAGATAAGGTATAGTATGCCCCCTTCTGAATGTGTGATCAATTCTAAAGAAGCCAAGATGTCGAATAACTTTGACCCCATTACATTAAGCGGTGGTCACCTCCACCACCATGGAAAGAGACACTGGAGCCGAGAATCCATTTAAGGAATTATTATCAGTACTAATGTTACCATCGTTGTTTGTTCATCTATCCATGTTGATAGACGAGTTTGTTTCATATGTTAATAAGATGGGAAATGTGTGGGAAAGGTATGTTTGTAATGTAATGATGGATGATGCTACGGGACGGTGTAATCTTATATGCATTACTTTCATATTTATATATGTTGTAGTGATTTTGTATGTTTATACACATATATTCGATATTTTAAATTAAGCTATTTTATTGTTATACGTCTGTTAAAGATTCAAAGAAAATAATAAAAATGGTTCAAATGTCAGCCCGTGTCCAGATGTTTCATTTTATATTTTGACGTATTCAAACTAGTACATCAATTTTTATCAGAGTGTCTAAATACCGATTCAAAATTTTATCTTACTTCACAATATTGTGGTAAAGTTGTTAACTCATGCCTAGCTGGTTTTATGTTTGAAACCAATGGTTCGATTTGATTCAATAATGTAAACAGAATTTACCATATAATGATCATCTTTTTTCCTTTAGCGAATCAACTTGTAATTTATGTATGCTTTTTGAGACATTGATATTACAACACAATTGTTTGTGACGGGCATAATTGTCATTTTGTGCTTGCGAGGAACATTTTGTAAAGGTAGTGGGGTTTGGGACGATGACAAAAATTCTCTAGACCATACATCAAGCGGGATACATAACAAGTGTATCTTGTTGCGTGCCATTTATTTTATATTCTTCTTTTATTTTCCTTTTGTCTCTCTCAATCATTTTAATTCATTTGTCATTTTCCTTTTATGATTTTTGATAAAATGCAACTTATTTTCAACTCATTTTGCTTGTAACTTCTTTTTATGTTCCTTTTTCTTTTCTTTCAAACCATAATACCTTCACGTGTCACCCTTACAAAATCAAACATGAAAAATCTAAATATTAATAGCCTCAAAAGCTATTATCAAATTCCAATTTTTTAAGTTTAAAAGTCTAACAAATTATTGCCACTAGGATTGTACACTATTAGTTGTCCGTCTGAAAAACTTGATAACATGTCCAGCCCGTCCAAAATGCTTGAAAACATGTGCATAAAGAAAAGCACAACTGAGCCAATTGTCGAGGACAATGATTTGTAACAAGAAAATATAATAAAATACAAGATGAAGTTATTAACAGGATAGTTTACCTAGCTCCAACTTAATAAGAATGCTAATTAGCAAATGATTAACTTCTATTGTTTAGATCTTACGAAAACAATTTATTATTGTAAAAGAATGTTATAGGTGATTTGAAAATTGAATTAAACACCTTAAGAAAATGAAATGCATTCAAAACAACATAAAAGTATTTTGTCAACCAAACCATAACCATAATCATGCCCAGTAAATTTCATTAATCACCAACCCATAGACAATGTCTGAGAAGGATGGAATGTAAGCAAGTTTTACCTCTACCACACTGAATGAAAACGTCACTTCCAGATAGAACCCCGACTTTAAATCACCAAACAAATAAACAAATGCAGCAAAATCTTATTCCAACAGCACGACTTAGAAGTGCGATATGAATATAAACCTTACCTCTATCTCACTAATAAAAAATTGTTCCCAACTAGAAAAAAACCTCATTTTTTTCCTAACTCGGTATAAAGCAAGTTGACACGTCTAGTTTAAAACAAATCGCCAAGGAGACATCTTGATATCATGATGGTAAGTAATATTTGAATACATGGTGAGATATGGTAGACAAACCAAGAAAAACAACAATAGTTGATAATAAGAAGTCATATGATCGAATGTTAGAAATCTAAAAGCCAGAATAACAAGGTGTTGAGCATAACAATGAAAGGAGAACCCTAACAAACATATCACGCAAACTACACATTTGGCGCAAACAAAACAACACAAACATCCATAAACACGAGCATAATTAGTGAAATCAAAATTACTGATTTAATATACTTACATCCCTAACTTGATGATATAACTTATTATACTACCCATTGTAATTTGTATCTACTAATATCACAATACAGCTACATCCCTAGCAGGATGATATAATTGCAGGTACTACCCAAAAAAAAATTACTGATATCACAATGAATGTTTTAATCTACTGACATCCCCAGCAGAATGATATAACTAAAGGACTACTGTATCTAGTTGATCATTTTTAATTGAAGAATTTACCAAAGTAGTAACTATTTGGGTTACTTTATTCAACCCAAATGAAACCAATTAACCAGAAACTGAATAACCCATGGAGATATTCAGTTTAGTTATCAGGTAATATATTAACCAAAATAGCTCGTTGACAAGACCCTTATAAATACCGTTCAAAAGGCCCGAAACATTGAGGTATAAAATACAATAATTTCAGTCAAAAATATCCAAAGATGTCAACAATTCTTGTAACTAAGTTAATGAAAAGTTGAATCATAAGTTAGAACCCAAAAAGAAACCCAAACCAAATCCATCAGAACCCAGAAATTTAAAGTAAAAAAGATTAAAAAATACCTGAAACCCTGCAAGATTATCAGCAAAGGCAGCCATCAAGAGTCAATCTTGCAATTTTCAAGAAAAACAGTCTAAAAGACGCGCAATTTAAGGTTTGAATCACACCCATTGCTGTTTAGTTTTCTCCATTCTCTCCAATAGTCCAGCAATCTCAGCCTGCATTCTCATCTTCATCTTGTAATACTCACAGTGATCATTCTCTGAAACCTTAAGCTCTTCTGCTTTCTTCTTTCTTTGTTCTTCGGTTTCATGCAGTTTTAATTTGGATATCCTTTCTGTATATTCTTCATCTAATTTCTCAATCTTCATCCTAATCATCCGTTTATACCCTTCCGCTTCTCTTCTTGCTTCATCAGCTTTGTTCTGGAACATTCTGGCTTCAGCTTCTTTTATTCTCACAAGGCTCTCCACACTGTCGAATGCGTCTTTTTTTGATGGTTTTACAGACCATTCATCCTCGATTATCATCTTGCTTGTATTCATCATGCCACTTGATGAACCCATATTATACAAGGAAGTCTGATGAGGGTGGTGAAGTTTCGATGGTGAGACTGGATCTTTTAAGGATAAGTTGGAGATCGGAAATTCGGACGGCCCAAGTGTGTCTACGGCTGTAAACAAGGGTTTAGTAATCACAATAATATGAAAAGAAGGTTGTTAGCAGTAAGAAAATGCCAAGTATTTAGTAAAGTAGAACTCAACCTTTTTTTTCATTTTAACCGTTTCAAGTGATTTACTTTTGTTTACATCTTTATCATGCTTTAGTTAATTATATAATTGATACATATTAAAAAATAATAATAATAAGCATAAACATATTATATACTTTTAGTGTTAATATATGACTGTCTTAAATAAGTTTTTTTAATTAGCTATGTTTTTAGATAGGTAATAAGTAATATATAAGAAAAACTATATCAAAAGTAAACGTAAAACAAAAAATAAAACATTTTTTTAAATAAAATATTGTCCTTAAACAACATTAAACCTAGAGAATTACAACAGAGGTAAAACAAACTACAACAGCATCAATAGTTGGAAGGTTGATGTCATTTCATCACAGATTAAAATACATGTTAAAGCCATTGGATGAGCCAACTCCACCTTAAGGTTTTCTTGTTTGGCATAAACATGTTATAGATATAGACCTGGATTTGAACTTACAGTGCAGTTCCAAATTATTTATGGGGCGATTTGGTAATTAAAGAAATTATATATGTTAATTTTGATATGAAAATGCAATGCTCGTATTTATTATTTTGGTGTTTTGCAATGACATTTGTTGTAATTTAATGCTTTTATAACAAATAATAGTATCTATAAAATAAATATATTGAACAAATTAAGTCCTTCACCAAAAAGAATAATAATATTAACCCAAAAAGGTTGAATTGTATTAGTTGATTAACCAAATACTTAATTTCCCTCAAATAACTAAATAAACAATGTAAAATAACAAACAACTATTGTGTTAGGAATGCAGATACATGAATTATCTGTAATGATGAAAATGAACAAAGAAAATTTTTCAGCAAATAAATTTTACTAGGAAACAACATTGTGATTAATATGGTGGTATGGTCAAACACCAGATGAAGATTGTTACTCCCTCAATCCCATGAAATAGCAACATTTAACTTGAACAGTAGTTTAAGTAAAATGTTTAACAATTTGGAACAATACAAAATCCTGTTCAAGAAAAGACCATTTAGAGAAAGTTTCTAAACTGAGATCATTACTATCAATTTACTTGAAATACTTATAATGTACAAGGCTTGATTAAAAGGAATAATTTCAAACAGCTACGATTTTTACAGCACATCCAAAAACAAAAGTTTTGTGATTTTCATGGGACAGGAAGAGTACAGTTTTCATGGGGTTGAAGTAGACTTTCAAGAGCATCTAAAACCAACCTAAGAATTAAGATATTGTCAATCACCACAGGGTCGGTACAAAAACTACAAAGGGCCATAAAAGTGAAACAAAACAGTCGAGGATTTCGGATAATCATACATATAAATTTAATCACTGAATCAAAGCTATAACTTTATACTAAGAGATATATCCACGCACCAAAGATATTCAAATTAAAAGGCTATAATGCTTAAACTAAAATATTTGAGGAGAATGCTTTTTTTGAAACTTACTGTTGAAGAACTGAAGGACAGTGATGCATGCATCCGAAGAGGACATTACTTTGCTCTCAAGTTTTTTTATCAACTCAACAGCCGTCAAATGAAGCTTCTGCCCTTTAAAATCTCCGCTTCCCCTAAATATTTTCCTAACACACTGAAGCTCTTTGATTAACGTCTCCAAACTCCACTTTTCTGCACAAGACCTGAAAACATCCTTAATGAACCCATACATTTCAGAAGCATGACCACAACAAAGACAATTAAACTGCATCTCAGTTGTGCCTGTTGGCCCCTTCAAGCTTGGTCCGGGCTTTATTAGATTTTGTTGAATACTACAAGCCGCATGACACCAATGAGAACACACATCACAACCAACCCAACTGCAAGTATTGCTGGCACAGTCAAAGTTTAGACAAATGGGACACATACACTCACTACAAAATCCTTTCTTTGTGGAGCAAATCTTGCATTCACAATCTTCAACAGGCAATAATCTCTTGCAATTCACATTTTTACACCTTTCGTACAAAAAAATCTCAACTAGTTCCTTTGTTGGAAGGTGATTTTGGACAGATAAGAAGCTTTCAAGACCCATTCTTATGGAAACCAAGAGTATAATTTGGTTTCTATTTGCTTTTGAAAGCATCTGACTTGTAAGATCAGATCTCCTCTCTAGCCGGAGTTGTAATCCCACCAATTCATCTCTCTTTTCAGGTACAAAAATCAGTCTCTTCAAGTACACCTTTGTGGATTCAAATGTTTCATCAGGAAGCTCTTGAATTATCTGAGCCATCGTCTGAATAGACTCGGATACAATTTCTCTAAGAATTCTCTCAGGTCTAGAAACCCTATGAGATCTCCCAAAATCCAAACTTTCTAACCCTTTTGTATTTTCAGAACCTCTACCCCTTGAATCACCAGACTGTGTGTCAGGTTTCATCCTTGCTGGAAGTTCTGATGGAAAAAATGAAACATTATTTTCCGAATTGGACCTATTATTACCTTGCACCAATGCAACACCTCCATCACCAACCGGTCTAAACCGACTATGAACCGACCCATTAGTCCCCTCGCCACCATTCCAAATCTGGTCACAATCTCTTCTATGACTACCCATCGAATTCTCATTTGAATTTCGAGTCATGGAGCAACTAGGATTATGAGAAAACGGATGCGAATACGAATACGACATAGAACCAGTTGTAAAATCATTTGAAAAAGTAGTTTGAGTGTTGTTACTATTTGACCTACCCAATGACTGCAAACTCCTACTTGGCTTCAAACTCACAGATCGATCGCCGTCTTGAACACGATTCGAAGCAGCCAAAGACATAGAAGCCTCAGGTAAAGCTAGAGACAGATCAAGTGTTTCTAGTTTAGGCTTCTTATCCCTATTCATTCCACAACTTTCATCATCTTCAACCTCTCTTTTCGAAGAATCACCAGACAATTGCAGAAAATCTCTCTCTACCCATCTGTTCTCACCCTGACTATGATCGTTATGATCCTCAGAAACAACTAATTTTCCTTTAACTTTGTCAAACGAATTCAGTAAACTTCTACCGTTATCAGATGGAATCTGACCTGATTTAGAATTATCACAAAGATAGCTCAAAGTCAACTCCTGGGAAACCCCCAATTTCGAGGGTTCCGGCTCTGAAGTTCTACATAAATCACTATTCTTATCAGAAAACACCAATTTATCCTCTGAGTCTGGTCGATTTTCTTCAGATTTCAGGTTTTTGAGCTTGGATTCAGGGTTGTGAGCTCCATTAACAGCATCAGTTGAGTCGTTTTCTGAATCTTTTAACATGGTGATCGACCAAAATCGAAAGGAAAAGAGTAATCGAAAGGTTACCTTGTGGAGAAATGTTGATCAGAAGTCAAAATGGAAGGGTTGATTTCTTGTTTGCCCTTTGAATTTTGAATTCTTCAAGCGAACATGTTGCGTACTGTGGGAGACGACTCTCACGAGAGAATTTTATTGATTAGAGTAAATTCTACCATGTTGATTAAGAATTTTTGTTTTTCTATTTTAAAATTATACGGAAAATTTTCATTTTAATAATATATA
>BJCN01341662.1:0-15108 GCA_018326445.1 Flaveria brownii
CGAGCTCGAGCCCATACGAACTCGGACTCGGCTAGGCTCGTTTACACCCTTACACGTTACTAATGTGTAATAACGTTTGTGACCAAAACACGTTTATGATATTCAAACCCCAAAATAGATACCGAAGCTGTGCGTACTGTGCAATTGATTCACTTGAAAAACAGGGGTTAGGGTTTCTCCAGATACACGGATGTTGAAGAACCACAAGCACACTAAACGCTGCATATCTTCACTCCTGATGCCAACGATGATTACGAGGTAAATAATATTTCTTCTTCTTTTACTTCTTCACGAAGAGTTCTTCCTGCATACATAACTATGAATGTATGGATGCATGGTTCCAAAATTAAACTCATTTCTTGTTAATGTAAATACTTCGTCGTTATTAGTAGAAACTGACAATGCGTATCTTTTTTTTGGTAAAATTGTCTCGTCTTTGACCTAATTTAAGAACATCGGTTACATTTCTGAAAAGTTTATGTTCTTGTTAATTGTGTATGTGAATTAGAAGGTTCTCTTTAAGAAAATCTACTCGATCATGCTAAAACTCTTTTGATTTCGATGGTGCTGCTTTGTAATGAGGCTTTTCTTTGAATGTTTGTTAGCAGCCTAATTCAAGGGCTAATTAGGCCATGTTTTGGCGTATTTTGTGATGTAAATCTAGGTTGGTCTGGAGTTTGGGGCTTAGGAAGTGGTCATCTTAGAAGGGGAAATTAGTTATCAAGTTGAGGGCCTCGAATGGAACCAATTGATCTTAGTTCAACAGATAGCGAATCGAGTGACTGGGATCTTGAAAAATATAAAGCATATAATGAAAATGATTCACCTGTACGGGATTCAGCTACTTCAGTGCCCAGTTCTAGGGTTCGTCCAACATTTGCATCTTCATCCGGGACAAGTAACGCAGGTGAAGAAAATCTATATCTGTTTGTCTCACCATACTATAAACTAGTTTATTGTTATTTAACTTAACAGGTCTTTATCTAAATTCTAGGCCAACATGGATCACGTCAACAGTCTCGTCCTCCTATAAGAAAACCGACTATAAATGGGCACTCGTCTCATTCTAATCATGATTTGGATGACCAGCTTCAGATCCAATCTGGTTCAAGTAATAATTCTGGAAGTAAGTAAACCAAACTATCTATAACGCATAGTAATATGGGTGTGATTGGATACATCACTGCTATTTTTGGTACAAAATTTGATAATCAACCATTTCCATCAGATCCTACCAGAAAGCTTCCGAAATCTCTACAATCTTCATCTAGTTCTAGCCCACGTGTTCCTGTAAAAGGTGTAGGCACCAGTCAAGTTCGTGAAACTTACAGAGAACCTTATGCAAATGCTTGGCAAAATCATGCCAAAACTCATATTGGAGAAGGTTCCAGTAGAGCCAATACTGATTTGGTAAAGGAAAACCACCATGGAAGTAGGGTTTTACCACAAACAATAAGAACCCCACTTCCAAATTCACAATATGGTGGTCCTTCTGATCTTTATCGCCCTTCGGGGGTTGTTGATAAACAAGCGGTTGGTGATGAGAGACGTATATATCAAGTAGCATTACAGGTATTGATTACTTCTTTTATTAGTACATATCACAAACGAGGAAAGAAATATATATGCATCTATTGTTTATGTCTTAGCTAGCTAGATTTTTCTACTCGTTATTTTCTGATTAATGAAGGCGACTTTTGTTAAAGAGGAGTTATTTATAATGTGGTAATAGTGTAATATGTTTTGGTTAAGGGTTGTTTGGATTTTTGGTTTAAAAGTGATAACATGATATGATATAATCAGAATCACATAAGTAGCTGTAAACTTGTAACAAAAATGGGCTGCTGGAGATGATGTATGGATATGTTTCTTCTGTTTGAATTTGTAACAGTCATGTGATTAGTTGTTTTAGTGTTTGGGAATTTTGAATAATTGAAGGACTTACTAGATAAAATGATCAAAAAGGAAAATATATTGTGTTTCTTATTGTTTGAGTCTAGAAAAGGGTTTGTTTTCATTGATTTATAAACTATTTTATGGCATGAGCACAGTACTGAAAAAGGTATGGTTGTTTTGTTTCAGGATTTTAATCAACAGTTAACTGAAGCTAATTTACCTGATGGTATTCTGACGGTCTCCCTTTTAAGGCATCAGGTTTTCTGCGAACTTGGTTGCAATTATTTTCCCCTTAATGTCTGTGTGTATATTAATTTATTTTTGGTTGCATTTGTTTTTATTATCTTCCTCTAGAAAATTGCATTGGCGTGGATGGTTCAGAAGGAAAACAGTACAGCTTGTTCTGGTGGAATTTTAGCTGATGACCAGGTTACTAGCTTTAAAGTGTAATTAGAGGTTTAGAGCTTGTAATTTTGACCTGTTTATACATGGGCCAATTTAGGTTGTATTTTGATCTCTAACGGGCCAAATAGATCAAGCTAAAACTTCTAACAAAATAGTAATCGCTTGATAAACTTGTTGCAATGATGTTGTGTTTGCTTTTGTGACGTATGCTTAATTGCTTATGTGAGGTATGCATTATTATCTTGTTTTTAAAAAGCGCGCCTGAGGCGCGCCTAGGCGCAAGGCGACCCTTGAGGCGAGGGTTGAGGCTTTTCGTAACACAAGGCGCACGCTGTACAAGAACCGCAAGAAAAGCGCGATTTTTTTGCAGAAAAATCCCTCCGAGGCGCGCGCTTCTTGTACATGGGGTGTTTTTTTGCTTCAAAGTGATATAAATGTTGCTAAGAAGTTATACATACATGTAATTTATACATTAAAGCATATATAAACATTATTTATAGCTATATTTTGGGTGGGGTTGCTAAAAACCTATAGGATTATATTAAAAAAATTATATAAACACTTAGCGCTTCGCGTACGAAAAGCCCTCCGCTTTTGCGCTTCGCGCTTCGGTTTTAGACCTTGTCGCCTTGGTGCGCTTCTCGCTTTTTAAAACCAAGATTATTATTCTGATTGTTATGAGTATGTTATTGCTTATGTGATGTATGCGAGGTATGCAATATAATCTGGTGATTTTGTTTATAGACATGCAGATGCATATACAAAACTCTAGTGTGATGTATGCCTATGTGATATATGCATTATAATCTCGCTGTTATCGTTGTTGAGCTGGGGGTCTCTTTGGAAGTGGTCTCTCTGTCTCCTAAGATAGAGGAAAGACTAGCCACCACCTACCCCTTCCAGACCCTACTCTCAGTGGGATATACTGAGTATGTTTGTTTGTTTGTTTTATTGATTTTTTTTGTAATTGTGTATTGTGGTAATCATTCCTAAGACATTATTTATTATAAAATCAAGAGAATGTGTGGATCGGCTGAAACAAAATTCCTTTTAACTTGTGATTAAAGAAAAATCCTTCAGTTTTTGTCTTGTTAGTTGTTGCTCATCTCACTTGCCCCACCTGTTTTCCACCATTGACTGTTATACGTTGGACAACATTTTCGTAGCATCATTGATCTGCTGTATGTGATTTATATCATAAAATTTTGAAGTCCCACCTAGACTTTTGCTGTATCTTCCTCCACAGGGACTTGGTAAGACAATTTCAATGATTGCACTTATACAAAAACAGAGGGCTTCGTCAAAACCAATATCAGATGTTTCTCACAATTCAAAAGCTGAAGCCTTAAATTTAGATGATGATGATGTCAAACCCACGGTAGTTGTAGATGCAGATAAAAATGATGATTTGTTAATAACTGAAGCTAGTAGCTCAGCACAATTAATAAGTAATAGAAAACCTGCAGCAGGATCACTGGTTGTGTGCCCTGCAAGTGTGTTAAGACAATGGGCACGTGAACTCGATGAAAAAGTTGCAGAAGAAGCTAAGCTTGAAGTTCTAGTCTATCATGGTGGCAATAGGACCAAAGATCCTGCTGAACTGGCGAAATACGATGTAGTCCTTACAACATATGCCATTGTGGCAAAAGAGGTCCCTACTAAAGTTTTTGATGAAGAAGACGAAGATGATCAAAGAAATGGGGATGTCTTCAGATTGAATTCTGCATTTGCTAATAAAAAGAGAAAGGGTATTTCTGGAAAGAATAAGAGGGGTAAAAAAGGAATCGATGGTTCTGCCATTGATTGTAGTGGTACTCTTGCTAAAGTGCGTTGGTCCAGGGTGATATTAGATGAAGCTCAAACGATTAAAAATAGCAGAACACAAGTGTCTAAATCTTGTTGTGGTCTTAGAGCTAAAAAAAGGTGGTGCTTATCTGGAACACCTATACAGAACAATATTGATGAGCTGTTCAGTTATTTCAGATTTCTGAAATGTGAACCGTATGCCAATTATAAATCTTTTTGTAGTCAAATAAAGATACCGATTTCAAGAAACTCAATACAGGGCTATTTAAAACTTCAAGCTGTGTTGAAGGCAATACTGCTTCGCCGGACAAAAGGTACATTTTTTGTGTATGCCTTTTCTTGTTACTTACTTACTTACCGGAACTGGCTTAAGAAAGCGAAATAATCGATTGGCAATCATAAATTACCATGTTAATATGTGCAAGTGAAAAGTAAATAATGTTCAATGTAAATAATTGGAGAACTTTTTGTGTCTTAAGGGAGCAATGATCATACATTTAAAATAGAATTTGTACACTAATCTATTTTGCTTACAGTTAAAGGGAAAGGTTGTACTTTATGCATTTTCATATGTATGAAGATCAAATTTGAGAAAACATTTTACTTTTATCTTTTCATCTACCCATGAAGGGAAATATTCTTTTTGTTAATTTTTCTTTTTACATAAAATGGACTTAAATTAATTAATTTGTTCGCTCTTTGTTCTAATAGTGTTTTAATTGAATTGTGTATAACTAAAATGTGTAGAGTAAAACTCTTTGTTGAGTAAACTTGTCTTCTCGATCCATGAGGTTTGTTCGAAGTTGCCACTTCGTCCAACTTGAAAAGTTTTAACTCTTTGAGCCATTTTTTTTTTTCAATTTTTAACAATTTTCGTTCCTAAACCTAATACAGTAATACTATACAAAGGATTCTGTTAAAAAGTGTTTAGTTACTTTTTTTAAATGTTGAGGGCATTTAAGTAATTTAACATTTATTTAATAGATTATTTCGAAGGGCGTAAGGTTCAGGGACGGAAGTCATTAGAAATTGAAACAACAATGACTCAAAGAGTTAGGACGGAAGTGACAATTTTGAACAAACATGTCAATTTTATTTTTACCAACTCCGTAGCCATGTAGGCAAAAACCTAATTTCTTCTACCTTAGACCTAATTAAACTGGTCAACGGACTGTTAGATGCTTGGATAGCACTTAAGAAGTCTAATAGGCTTATTGTAAAAGTTAACCGTCAACTTGGTAATATGAGATCTGATAATTGTATGATTTTGATAAGTTTTTGTTTTTCTGGGCAGGTTCTTTGATTGATGGAAAGCCTATCATTAACTTACCTCCAAAAACAATAAACTTGACCTCGGTTGACTTCTCACCTGAAGAACGAGCTTTCTATCTTAAGCTTGAAGCCGAATCACGCTCACGATTTAAGGTGCTTTTGCTTCTGTCTCCCCTTCCCCAAGTCTCTTGTTTCCTAAAATATATGTGATTATTTTGTTATCATCTGAATAATTATAGTTTTGTACTGTGTTGTTTGTTTTGATATAAAGCTTGTCCAACATGAAAAACATGCAAGTTAACTTCTTACTTTATCAGTATATATTTAAAGGCAACCTACAAGAAAACGGCATCTAATATTCACTCTGTACTTATATATACAGCATACTATTCCTTCACCAATGCGACATTCTTAACATTGTCTTATCAAAGTGTGCAATTTGTTGCATTAAATGGTAAAAAGATGGTAGGTATGGTGGAGTAAATAGTTACGGATCGCATATGCTGGTAAGAAGTAGTAGGTTTGTAATTTGTTGCATTAACTGGTTAAACGAAGTGTGTTGACTTTTTATTGGTTGTAAAAGTGAATAATACACATATAAGAACAATGCTCATATTTTTTTTTCCATATCATGATACGAGTTGGTTCCATCTCAGACACAAAAAGAAGAATGCAATATCTTATTAAGCTATATATTAAAGTATTAAACCATTGATGCTTCCATGTTCTAAACTCACCTTAATTGGAACCATGCTAAATCAATATAAAAAATTAATAATGAAATCAATAGAAATTAATATTAAACTTCTAATACTCTTTTGCAGGCATATGCAGCTGCAGGTACTGTGAGTCAAAATTATGCAAATATCCTTTTGATGCTTTTGCGGCTTCGGCAAGCTTGTGACCACCCATTGCTAGTTAAGGGATTTACATCAGAATCTGTCAGTAGACTTTCTACAAGAATGGCAAATACTCTCCCTAAAGATATGCAAGCCAATTTGTTAAATCTTTTGGAAACTCTCAACATATGTTGCTTGTGTAGCGTGAGTTTCATTGGCCTTCATTATTATTTGTAGTTATCTATAAGTCAGAGCATGTAATGGTAAAAAAATCTCCCAAAAGTATGCTTCTGTTTGATTGATTTTGAAGTTCTGATAATCAACTGTCAGAGACTTTGATCGGTTGACAATTTCTGATCATTTAAGTAACTAATAATCAAATGACTAAAAATGAAATTTATGTACAGGGTTAATGTTGGATTAAACCAACCAGCTTTCACCACTTTATCAATTATTTATTTATAACTTATTTTATAAAGTATCATTTATAATTCCAACAATTATCATTTTCATAAGAAATGAAGAGGAGACACAGTTAAAGTAAAGGTAAAAGGAGGTAATAAAGCAATTTTAGTTTCCCATTAAATTATCATTTTTTTGGCTAATATGGACCTGATTATCAAAAACTCGGTTATCTCCATATAATCAATTTATCAAAATTCAAAACACTAAAAACTGATTAATGGCTTGATGATTTTACAGGATCCACCAGAAGATGCAGTTGTTACTCTTTGCGGGCATGTATTCTGTTATCAGTGTGTGTCTGAATACTTAACAGGGGATGACAACACTTGTCCATCACCAAAATGCAAAAGCTCAATTGGTGTTGATGTGGTATTTAACAAAGCCACATTAAGGAATTCTATCTCTGATGATAATGGTGCCAGCTCATCAAGAATTGATGAGAAATCTATAGTTCTTCAGCAAGATTATAGTTCTTCCAAGATTAAAGCTGCAATTGAGATTATTCGATCGAATTGCAGATCAAAGAGTTCATATTCAGTTGGCTGCAATGGTGATGCATCTTCTAGTTCGGGTGTTGACGGACCAATAAAAGCAATTGTGTTTTCCCAGTGGACAAGAATGTTGGATCTTTTTGAAATGTCACTTAATCGGTATTTTATCGAGTATAGGAGACTTGACGGCTCTATGTCTTTATCTGCAAGGGACCGTGCTGTTAAACAATTCAACACTGATCCTGAGGTTGACTTCCTACTCTATACAGTTATTAAAGTTACCATTAGTTTACTTGTTGGTAGAGTTGGCAAAATGGGCAGGTCAGGTAACATGTTTGGGTCAAAACAGCTACTGTTTGGTATGACCGAAACAAATAGGGCTGGGTTTACCTAAAACACCTTCTTTTTTTATATTTCTTTCTCCTTTCTTAAAGGGCTGCATGAAAAGAAGGTATACATGCCGTTTCAGAAACATGAAATTAATGCGATTTACAGATCAAGGGTTGATTGGGAAACTTGAGTAATTGCTGTGGAAGCGGACGTTTGTTTTGAGACAAACTAAGTTGAAAGGGGACAATTATTTTGGGACTGCATTAATCAACTTCTGATCTGCTTTCTATTTGGGGTAATCAGCTTTATTATAGGGCTGAAAACCCCATCATAGTTTCAAAAGATTTGATTTAACAGTAATCACTTAGAATAACCACTTGTCAGGTTCTGTTGTAGTGCTTTATTAGGAAAAAAGATATCAAGGTCAAAGTGACTACGTCATTTGCCTATTGCCATGTCATCATTGTGATGAGTTAATCTGTTAAATTATCTTGGAGTAGAAATTTTTGTAAATTGACTTGCCTTAAATCAAAAGGCTCTAAACTTTGGTGATTCTGTCCTAAAAATTGTCACCTTCTTATGCAGCTAGCCTTTTCTTAAGATTTCTGGGTATTATTACAAAAAGATTATTGCTCCATAATAATCCTAGTTCTTAACTAAAATGACTTACAACGTTTTGTTCATTAAAAACTGCACTTTGGTTAACTTTGGGCCTCTTTGATCTGTTTTCTTTTAAGCCCTTATATTTCATTTGACTTGTAAGATAAATAGCATCACCCTAGTCTAACCATTTAAAAGTTAACGGGTTGTTCAGCTGCCTCCACTTGATGCATTGCATTTTCTTATAGTATGATATGCTAAGCCATATAATTCAGGAATTTGGTGCTTCCACTTTCCATCAATAATGAAATATGTTGCAGGTAACCGTTATGCTGATGTCACTGAAAGCTGGGAATCTTGGTTTGAACATGGTGGCTGCCTCTCATGTTATTCTTTTGGATCTTTGGTGGAATCCAGCTACTGAAGATCAAGCCATAGACCGAGCTCATAGAATTGGTCAAACTCGCCCTGTTACAGTGTCCAGACTCACTGTTAAAGACACAGTTGAAGACAGAATTCTTGCTCTCCAGGTTTGTACTTAGGTGAATTTGTATTTTCACTATTTAACCATGTCACCAGTCTAGAGTTTTCCACTTTGTCACATGAATCTAGGCCTGTGAATGAATTGTGTATGTGGTGGGAAGCTCGTTTTAATAGATGAATGGACATAAATACGTATCCGATTCACGTTGGTCCATTTACTTTAATTGATGCTCCTTCATTTAGGTTTGTTGATATCAATTTGTTTATGTTCATTTACAAATTCCATTTTTTTTCACTTATATTCGTTTAGAATATGAACAAACGAACATAAACAAACCTGAAAACGTTCATTTCTTAACAAACGAGCAGGAACCAAGAAATCCGTTTGTTTAAGTGTTCATTTGCTTGTTTAGCTGAAGTTAAATGAACGAACATATGCAAAACCCCGTTCATCTTTGTTTGGTTCACTTACATGGCTACATGATTTCAAATTTTGGTGAATGCAGGAAGAAAAGAGGAAAATGGTTGCTTCGGCTTTCGGTGAAGATCAAAGTGGAACTTCAGCCCCTCGTTTAACGGCTGAAGATCTCAAATATTTGTTCATGGGGGCACATTAAAACTTCTATTAATTAGGTGGTAATTGTGGTCATTTTTGTTTAGATAAAATGCAAAGCCCTGTAAATAGTGGTAATTTACTATTTCTGTTTGTAGAGAGAAGGTTAGTCTTGAATGTTTGTTTCATCTAGGCCTTTTTATACCCAAGTTTGAAAGTAGCATGATGTTGTGACCATTTACAATCCTTTTGGTACTATATTTTGGTTTCATTTTTACCATCCTATAGTAACGGTTTCCAATGGTATGCATAGCATATGTTCGCATGCATACTCTAGAAACTTTTTCTTTTTGGCTCGTATAAGTTATACGTTTTAAACTAGTCTTTTGCGCTTGAGCTTAATAAAAGCTCGATCTAGATGAGACTTGATTAAAGTTTGATTCGTTTGCGGTTGTAGATTCATTACACATTAAATCTTTCATAATAATGCAAAATGTAAATACAACGCTTGTTACCTAAAAAGCAGTTTTCTTTATATTTTTTAATCATAATTGTGTGTTTACATTCAATTTTAAGACACTTAAACAAAATAGTAGCCTTTAAGAGAAAAAAGAAAGCTAAGCAAACACTTTTTCAGTAAAGTAACATATTATTATTACGTAATTCTCTTTCCTTTCGGTACAATGACGTTAAAAACATTATACACAACCCAACCCCACACGCCACACAAATTCACACCTACCTACCTACCCTACCCAACCAATCACACTTCCTAACGCCGTCTAACACACCGTTACGCGACTTCAGCACACCGCTAAACAAACCGTTAACTCCGTTAGTCAACTCATCTACACCGTCGGAGAATTTCGCCACCGCCTTCCTCAGCCCTTCGACGCCGTCCACCAGTCGAGCTCCGTCCTTCTCGCCGCCGTCTCCGTCGCCACCGACGGCGACTTCATCGATAACACCGCATACCGCAAACGCCAGGTCCGCCGTATCGTCAACCTCCGACAACCACCTCTTCTTCTCACCACCGTCGGATGCTTGCCTCGGCTTTATCAGGTCAGAAACTTGCCTCTGAACTCCGGCGACCGAGTCAGCCCAGACGAACTCGGTCGGAACTCGGACTTCAACCAGATCGGAACGTCCGTACAGCACGGAGACCAAAACGCCGGTGACAAACACCGTCAAAACTCCGAGACCGTGTAACGTACGACGGATCAGATCTCTACCGGTGGTGGTTTTACCGATCGGTAAGTTATTGACGACGAACGTAAGTTCTTCAACCAGATCCTTTGCTCGTTTACCTTTCTCCTTTGAGATCTGTATATCGTTGTGAACAGATCTGATGAGAACGTCCTTCGCCTTCTTCAGCTTCTCCGGCGACGGAATCTCGCCGGAGGAGGTTAACAACCGGAGGCTCAGATTCAACAGAAGACGACGCTCAACTAACTGCTGAACCGCCGACGAGATCAAATTGGATAGATCCAGTACCTTCTGACTGTAATCCATATACGACGCCTGATAACAATCCGATTCAGATCTGAACTTCGAGATCTGCTCCTGCGCTTCAACGTGCACCATCGAAAGGAACGAAACTGCCTTCGACATCCAATTTAAGCTTATAGTCGACACATCAGAGGGTGGAATTAGGGTTTTGAGATGGAAAATTACCTTCTCGTCGAACGATCGAGCTGCTTGTTGGTATCCTTTAGGAACAGGTGACGGTTTCTTCGAGATTAGTTTGAAATGAGAAGTTAGATGAGTTTTCTCTACGAGAAACATGGCTTACAGTTGATGAACAACGTTGAGATGAAATCGTCGGAGAAGATAGGTTTTCGCCGGAGACGATGACGTTTATTCGCCGGAGTTGTTGATTATTATTCGATTTATCGGCAGTTGATATCAGTTTTTTATTTGTGGTGGATTTATTATAATTGCAAAAGACGTGTGATTGAATATATGGCGTCGGAGAAGATAAGGAAACTAGTGAAATACCCGAATTGCCCTTCTGCGACCGTTTTGTATCGAGTGGAATTATTATATAGATTTTGACATTTTGTCCCTTGAACTATTGCCCCTCTACATGTATAACCTAGAAGTTTCAATTATTTACTTTTGTTATAAAGTTATATTTGTAGCAAGTAAAATATCTCTTTGTCTAATGGTTAAAGGGGAGGTGGGAGGTTTTGCCTCTCTTAGAGATCCAAGGTTCAAACCTTGACATGGGCGTATATTACTAAGTTGATGATACTAACAAACTAACAACTAACCAGTCGTTCAAAAAAAAGCAAGTAAAATATATTGAGTTATTATTTTATAATTGTCTTAAATAACTTTATATGGTTTAGCGTTGTGCACTTTTATGTATGATGTAGATGTAGATTTTAGATGTTTATCGAGTAATATTTATTGATTCAGATTAGCATGACAATTAAGAGATTTATTATCATTTTATCTGTATATGGCTCAATACTTTTTTAATAGATAAGCATTCTTAAGCAAAGATCTTTTGACAATCACTGAATCACAACTTAATATGCTTGGATGTAGTACTTTGTTCGTATGAGAAGTGTAAAATAAAGTGCAGTAGATGATTATATAATTATCTTATATATTACAACTGAATGTTACGTATAACTTTGTGATTTTTATATTTTTTTACTTAAAAATTATTTTTGTATCAAACTGGCACCTAGATTATATAGCTAGAAAATATTATTTGTCCTACCTCACTTTAAGCTATTGTTTATAAACTCCCATAAAAATACCCCAAATACATTCATGAAATATAACAAATTCTCTTCTATGAAAAATACAACTGATGAACAGTGAAAGGGTATGTTTTGGCCGTTGGATCTGGTGTCACATTTCTGGCCGTTGGATCTTTGATGAGTTACAGGGACACTTTGCTGAGTTACAGGGACACGTGTTCCTCTTTCGTCATGTTCGTTTAAGTGTAATCGGTGTTTTTTTTTTAGTTTCTTCTGCCAGTACATCTTCATCCTCCGATCGTTGTTCAGGTTCTTAGGTCTGCTTTTTTGGTCGGTTAGTTTTGTTTTCGCTACTGCTTTGTCTCATCGTCTCCTTAACGTAATCGCTTGCTTATTCTTTGGGTTTGATTTGCAGGTGTTGTGTTCTACAGCTGCTTCCGATTGCTGTTTCGCTACCCAGGTTTGTGTTTGTTTATTTTCTTCGAATCATCTTCTTATTTATGTTGTCGGATCATGTTTTTTTGGGGTTGCATGTTGGTTTTGTTTCTGATTTTTGGTTGTTTTGTGTTGTGGTTGTCGAATTTTTTTGTGACAATTTCTGATGTGTTCTTTGGGTTTATCAATTTAGGGTTTCATTTTGATAAGGTAGTTAATTTAGGGTTCTCCCTTTCTGTTTCTCTTCGTTATTTGTATCCTACCTTCTTTTGAGTACGGATTTATTACTAAGACAAGTGCTCAATGCGTGGACTCCTTTATTTGCATATGCAGTGGTCAAAAAGAGTGAGTTTCTTTCAGTGTTAACTGTTCATGCTTACCTAGCTGATGAGTTTCTTAGCCGCTTCCGGGTTTAAAAATGTGCACATTCTTCTTTATTTGCATATACAGTCGTTAAAATTGGAAAAATAGTGTTTTGTGTATCAAAGCTATTGCGGCCATATCTTCTATTAGAGAGTGTTACAGAGCGATGTGGTTGTTTAGTCATTCAATCATTCTTTAATAAAAGTTTGATTTAAAAAACATCTGATGTTCTGCCTGATTATTTCTCATTTTGCATGATTCCTCATCACAATGAACAGTGAGATGCTTTAATATGTATGTATAAATCATTGTTTCTGTATCTCCTCATATACATCTCTAAAAAAAAATCTCTTCTGGACTATGCTATTCTTTCAAAGGTGATGTTAAACAAACAGACTTAGTTCAACACATTACTCTCCTTCATTTCAGTGACACTTCAACCTATAAATGATAATACTCAATAAACACATAATTAACAAACCAAAATTTACCTCTGTATCGTTAATCTGATGTTGAGCAACCGAAATGAAATGCCTTCTTCTCGAATATTGTGGAGGTGATCTGTCCCTCACTTTTCCTATGATTAATTGATAGGAAGGTTGTAAATAAACATAACAGTAAGAACTTCAATTATAGACCTATATGTTCCTGAATAATATTTGTTCTAAAACAACGTATAAATCTTTTTTGTTTGTTGTGTCTTGCATCTGGTGTGATGCGTTGTGTGCTTCATTAGTATTGTTATTATTGGTGTTTGTCACTTACTTTTGCTTATGACTGATGTGTTTTGTTTAAACCTACTCTTATCTTTATAAGGGTTGTTGTTTGAATGCCTAGGTAGGATTTAATATGGTTATGCCTATGGCAGCCTTTATAGTATTGTTGATTTTTAGCCGTGTATGATGTTAGTGTTTTATTCCCGTTAAAAAAAGGATTGTTCCATGATTTATGTTTAGTGTGATGGGATTTGCTGTAGATTTAGAGTTTGTACCTTTCCTTATAAGGGGTCTGTTCCATCGTGTGGTCCTTCGCTTCCAATCTCAGGGTTCGAGGCTGCAAGTAAAACCCGTTTACAATCTATGCGTCGTATGTCAATGCTTGAATCTTCAGTGCATCGTCATTTACAACTTCTGTAGGATATGCCCTCATCATCTGGTGCTTGGCTGCTTCATGCGACAACCAATGACAACACTTCAATTGTCTCTCCTGATTTTTCAAACAGACTTCGGTTATTTTATGATGGTAGTACTTCAGATTTGTTGGTTTCTGTTGTGTCGGCGTTAACCAAAAAATTAGATTAGGTATAGATTTTGACAGTGTTAATTTGTTATGTTGCAGGGTTGGCGTCTTATGTCTTTGTGATCTTATTTTAGTGGTTGTTACTGTTGGATACAGAGCGCTAGCATCTCTTGCTCTCTATCGATTGCTCGCAGGATAGTAAGGGTTTTGTAGTTTTGTCTCAATATTATATCTTAATTTCTTTGTTTAAGGAGTTATTTTGGAATGAATCCTGTTATATATGTTTGTATCATTTGTCTTCATGATTGTTGTTATATTGTTTGGTTCTCAATATCTCGGTTTTATATCTGTGTGTACAGTTTGTGTAGTGTTGTTTATGTTTGTATCTAGGGAGCCGTAAGATGTTCTATCAGTTTTAGTTTTGTTTTTTAGGTCTGTGTTTTGTCCATAATTACTTCATTGTGGCTGTTGTGTTTTATAAATTAATTTTGATGTGTATCTGCAGTTATTAATTTTGTGTTACTGACTGTGTTCTTTCTTTGTCTTACAGGGTCATCGTCATTTGTCTTTGTAATCTTATTCTAGCTTCTGTTGCTGTTAGATACAGGTGCATCTTCAGGATATCGAATGTTTTGCAGTTTTTTTTCGGCTTTGTTCATTAATTCCTTTGTTTACAGAATGATTTTCGCATGTATCCCGTTATATATGTTTCTATCATTTGTCTTCATGCGTAGCTTTAATATATTTTAACATTTATTAGAATTCAGTTTGGTTGTGCGTATAGAAATTTTTACGTTATTATTGATTTGAATTCACTTATGATGTTGGTGTTTTTCTCCCGTTAAAAAAGTATTTATTAATAATATATGTTTACGAACATGGGCTTTTTTGTAGGTTTAAAGTTTGCCCATTTCCTTATTATTCGTATTTATCTTTTAGAAATCAATGCCTAAACGTAAACATAAGGATATTGTTCCTTCGTGCGTTTCTTCGTCCTCGATGTCAGGGTTTGAAGCTGCCAGTCAAACCCGTTTACAATCTATGCGTCGTAAGTCAATGCTTCGGTCTTCGATAAATTGTCCTTCACAATATCTGCGTGATGTCCCTATATCATCTGCTGTTGGCCTAAGTAATACTGTCACACCCTCAAATTCCGGGTCTGGAATTTATCAAGGAGGAGTGAGCAAACAGGATCGAACACAGTAGTCACACATGAG
>BJCN01341672.1:0-23958 GCA_018326445.1 Flaveria brownii
ATTTAATTTCAAGAGGGTAGGTTGGGCCCACACCACGTATAATTAAGTTAAATTAGTTTTAAATTTCAAATAAGGGGCATTTTAGTCATTTTATACTCATTTAATGAAAAAGTTTATGCCCTATTAAAGGTGGGGACCTTTTGTGTTAAGTGTTGATAAACCCTTCGAATTTGTAATTTTTCAAACATGCGAACCGAGAGTGAAAACTGACATGAGCATAAGTACCTTTCATATAATTAACTCTTAAAAATTTAATCTGTTTTTTTAATCCTCCAAAGAAATTACTTGACTGATATTGTAATGAGATAAAAAGACCACCAACATTTACAAATGATTATATACAAATTAAGTTCGGACATTGAATTTTGTTGGGTGTTTTTGTGTATAACAATTAATACTCGTAAAGAAAAGGAAGGTTAAAACAAAAAGTGATGAATCAACATTCCAATTAATATTTGTGAATGAACAAAACAATTTGATAGGTAAGAAGAAGCTAAATAACAAACAAGTAAAGAGTAATTGACCACACCTCAATTACACCTTCTCAATAGTTGGCATCGATTTGGGAAAACCGTGGTTTCTTGGTTGGCTTTGTGATAGAGAGGGATAGGCGAGAGACTTAAGAGATCGATGAGTTTTTAAGCAATTATGAAACTGACGGGATGAGGTATGATGGAGCAAAGTGATAAGTTAATTTGGTGATTCTACCGCTCATCTATTTATTTTTGTGATGAGGTTTTTACTTTTCTATAAGGGTTTGCTTAGAGAGAGAGAGAGAGAGAGAGAGAGAGAGAGATATGGAGGGAGGGAGAGTAAAGGTAGTTACATAAATTAAGAACACTAAGAAAAATAATTAACTTAAATTAGTGTGTAAATGATGTAAAGGTTAATATTTTTACATACTTATAAAAGATATATAATGAAACGTGCAAGTTTGTATGTACATAAACGACTTATTTAATTTACTCTTGTTCTTATTATAATTAATAGTTATAGTTATAATAGTTATTAATTTACATCGTTCTAAAGTGATTATCCGTGGGTTGGTTGGGGAAATATGCGTCAGCTGAATTTGACATACATACCACATATGAAAAAAGGAGGCATATATTTTTATAAGCTTGTTTTTCTTTTTTCTAAATCGGTTGTTTTTATATTATCAAAAGATGCGTGCGGGCGCATTATAACAAAATTAATTTGTCCCTTTAATTTTTACATGTTACGACAACACAACGTAATTTTCTGTTTTTGTCTTTATCTATTCAAGTTTACAGCATCCATAATGATAAATATATTTAAAACTAGCATACATTTATAGGGAAGGGTTTATATATAAGGGTGGGGTTATATTAAAAATGATGTTTAATCTAAAAAAATTAAGAAGGATTGTGCGCTTGACACGTATCATTTTATTATTTTAAAGAGGATGGTATTTTGATCATTGTGTAATGTACGTCAGCACATTGTGTCTTATATGTTCATTGTGTCGAATATCAGTTTATTGTGTCATATATTTTACATCATTTGTTATGTGTATTAATTATTGTGTTTTACATTTAGATCATTTTGTGTTAGTTTTGTCATTGTTTTTATAGATTATTAACTTGTGTTGAAGATACTTCACCAATGTAGTTTTCAAAAGACAGTGTTGAAGATAACACAACGTGTTATTTTTGTTATTATTTTTAATAGATTATATAAACTTGTTATTATTCATTATGTTTTACCAATAGGAATACACAATGATTTTATTTTAACAATTTATATATCAAAACTCATATTATTCAAGATAACACAATGACGATCAAAAGACACAATGAGATATTGTGGTCATTGTGTTATTCTATCATTGTTTTTAATGTATTAAATTAATTAGTTGTTAATTTATTATTATATTTTACATATTAGAGATACACAACAATTTTATTCCATCATTATATTTTTTAAAATTAATCATTTTAGAAAAAAAACACAATAGTATTCAAAATTAACACAATAACCACCAAAAAGACACAATGAATTGAACTAAAGACACAATTACGAGATATGAGCTTAAAAACGTCAATTTTTTTTATCTTTTTATGTAACAAAACTGTACTCGTTTTTAAAGATTATAAAAAACTTGTTTTTATGGTTAATTTTTATAAAAAAATAATGTCATATATAAAATTTATGAACGTTTGAAACAAATTGAAGAACTTGTAAAAATGTCAACAAAAGTGGCTATTTTCTTAAATTACACTTCTAATAAGTTTTTTCCTACAATTTAATCTCAACCATTAATTAAAAAGGTGGATGGTTGAAATCTACCGGAGGAAAAAAAAAACTTCTGGGAATGTTCACATCAAATTGAACGGGTAAAGTCTTTGGTGCTGCACATAGACTAATGGATGTAGGTTAACTTCTTATATGAAGATCTCTTGGTTTTGGCTTAATAATAGTTGAGTATTGTACGTGTTTAGATTTTTAGTTTTGTCTCTGAGTTTGATTATTACAAAGTTTTAGATATTCTTATGTAAAATATGTTTTGATTATTAATAATGATGATTATTAATATATAATTTTTAATGTTTAATTTTTTTCAATCCGTGTATCGCACGACATGCACGGGTCGTTAGGCTGACCGAGTGGAAAGTCTGTTAAAGGATTGATGCTACTTTTAATTGACATTTTGCAATTTGCATGCTTGACATCTGAACACGGATTACAGAAGCATTAATAAGACTTTTGTAGAGTGAGTTGTGATGTGTCTTTTTTATTGTAGTTCAATTAGGTAATGAAAATGAAGCAGAACGTACGGTGTGATCTCCAGCACCGCGGAAACCTCAACCAATGAAACATGAAGAACATGCAAGTCAAGAGGTGATCGAATAATGCTCTCGATCCCAACTACGTACTGTAGCTGCTGAACCAGTACGTAGCTTCATTCATCCAATGCGATGTTGAAAACGGTCTTCATGAGGAATTAATGAAGAAGCTAGGTATATATTCTAGCTAGCTTACTTTAGTCATCAACTGTGGATATATATGCGGGTGTTCGTTCAAAAACTGTTGGAACCGACATGACCATCTGAACCGTAGCAAGTCAGTCGGCCGGTTTGAGATCCAAATTGTTTGGTTCACGCTTTGGTTTTTGCAATTCTTGCGGTTTATTGATTCAAATACTACGAATATTAATTAATTATTCATCCTTCATTACCTACGTATTTAATTAAGATCGAGTATAATATAAATTTATATTGTCAAATTAAGAGATATATATATATATATCAAAGCCCCCCGCTGACCTTTAATTCACTGTGAGTACTTCGATCTGCAGTAAAGCCAGCCAACAAGAATATCGATCAGTCTAGGCTGCCAGCCAAGATGAAGATGGATTGAAGGCCGGGGTTGACTAAAAATAATATGTCAAAAAAGGAACATATATGCATGACAGTGTTCTGTTGAATGGTTTTATTTTGCTTTGATTTTATTGTGTAAATTCTATGCATCATGTATTTCTAACTCCTTGCTATATGTTTTTGTTGCAGGTTCATTAAAAAATCTCCGATGTTCATAAAAGCTTTAGAAAAAAGTGACACTAAAATGTCTTAGATTGTCAAACTAGGTAAAGCATTAAGATAAAATTCAGTGTTAAAATCTAAATAAGTCAACTTAGGTGCCATTTTGCACTTTGATTTATATTTCATTCCATGTATATTATTATTCTTTGCATCTTTGCATATGTTTGTTTTGTTGCCCACCAGCTTTATGCATTGTATGATACTTATGTTTTACACCAAACAGTTTAATGGAATCGAGAGCAATGATGTTCATTACTGGAGTTGATTTATGTTAAGATCATTATACGATGAAGCTGTGAATCATTTGTTTGTGAAAATAATTATTAAGTATTTAATTCAGTCATATTTTATCTCAAAATTTGTTATAAAATTCTTAAATCATAATCAGTAAGGTTTGATTTAATATTTTTTTTATTCAACCCGTGTATTATACGGGTTTATAAGCTAGTAAGTAATATAGTTAGGTGATTTAAATTATAAAATAGGAAGTATAGCTAATTCAATTAGGAAACAATCAATTATCTAATTATAATTTTACAATCATAAAATGTTACCTAAAGTTAGCTAATCGGCTAATTGGAATGTTCCTATTATTAAAATAATTATTTCATTTAGATTATTTATTTGCTTAGCATAGTACCTGTGTATTTTTTTTCTAGCCATCTCACAACCCCGGTACAAAAAAATTCATCTCTCTCTACACTTCTTACTCTTAAGCGCGCGCTCTCTCTCTCTCTCTCTCTCAAATTGATGTGAGTCCGCAAGTGTTCTTTCTCTTGAGTTGATTTTTCAATTCACAATTCAAATTTCTTGGGATTCGGTATCAAAATTTCTTGAGGGTCGGTCAAGATTTGATCAAATAGATATCAAACAAAAACTTTTATGGGGTGCGACCGACCCCCCATTGGTGGCCTTAGGTCCGCTCCTGCTTGTGCAAGACCTAGTCGAGGCGAAGCTTTCAAATTTCAATTGCAATACTGGCATTTGACAGTATATTTTCAAACATTTAAAGAACCTCCTCTCTTATCAAGTCCAAATCTGGTTTTCCATGCAGATTCTTGGTCTAATTCATTATCATCATCAGCATTATTATTCTTTTTTGCGTCCTCTCCCATTTGCTCATGCTCCATTGCTTTCCTTGTCATCAAACCTTTCACCTTCACCAAAAAAAACTTGACCCTCATGAAGCTGTGTATAGTTTTTGACTGATCGTCTAATCACTTCTTGATTACCTGGAACTTGTATTATTAATTACTTTTTCATCTTTAACATAAGCAATTGTCTTTTTCGGTTGAACTTTGTTGTATTTGATTTTTTAGCGTGTACCAATCTTGATTAATTTCACAACATAATAAAACAGGCTTACTGGTGCTAGATAGAAACTTGCTAAGACCAATTAATTGCCTTGATGAGCACACTCCCCCTGTGACTTAGGCAGCAAGGCATATAATTTGAATGAAATCAGATCTCTTCAAGTCTAAGCCACAAATGACTGTAAAAACTTAGTTCCTTTTTCTCAAATCATCAAAAACTTTGCATAAGCTCTTCCCTGCCATTATACAAAGAAAGCATCACTTCAACTCCAACTGCTGCTGAGAATCTGGCTGTGGCTGTTGCTGCTCGTATATTTGCATGTAAGCCTCAGAAAGTGCAACCATCTGCGGAAGGGTTTCTGCAACATGGAGATCCTGCATCTCGTACCTGACATACAATGACATAAGAGTCAAATCCATAAAATCTACATGCTTGCTCACCTCTTGAAACAGAACAAAGCCTACCAGAGCTCTTCAGATTTACGCTGAACAAACACCCTATACGATCCTTCGCCTGGTTTACCATCATGAACAATGTTTGCAATCAAATCATACTTGGAACGCACCCTTTCTTCCTCTTTTGATGATGATGATGTAGGTAACGGTATATAATCCTTCAGCTCTAGATTCTTCACTGGGAAGTTAACTGACACACAAAACTCAACAAATAAGCACTACTCAACTTATACATACATCAAACACATACTGTTATTAAGAATAATAAACAAGTCCTACCAAGGGTTGGATTTTTCTCCACGAAGAAATTATTCTTTGTAAAGCGACGCATGTGAAGAATAAGATACCGCGGAAGTCTTGTAACACGATATCTCATCCTGGCTACACGAGGACGCACTACTTCAGTTACACTCTCCCCATCAAACTTCTTCAGTATGTTGAAAAGTGGAACCTACAATAAAAACTCTCTCGTTACCTTATAGCTCAAACTATCAAAGTAGAAAAAAAAAACTACCCAATTCGTAACTTCCAATTAATCATCATCTCCCACTTCTTATATAACAGTATATACGTTTAAAGAGAAATCTTTGTATTCCCTTCCTTTAGCAAATAGGTATTCACACAAAACCCACTCACATGGACACACAAGAGTTGCCCATGTCTATAAGTAACTCTAAACTCTAGTTCGCATAGTCATCTTAAAAGATTGCATAAATACACACACATGCACATGATAGAGGTAGTATAACGCTCTGACCGTCTTGAGTAATAGTACAGCCTTGATTTTAAAAAAGCAAGAAGCGCACCGAGACGACAAAGTCTGAAACTAAGGCGCAATGTGCAGTGCTTTTCGTACGCGAGGTGCAAGCTATTAATATAATATTTTTAAATTAATTCCATGTATATTCACAACTAAACTATACATGTTATAATGAATTTAGTGTCATATATGATTAAAACCTTAAACAACAGAGGTGTAATGTGTAATTTAGTGAAAAAAAATTTAACCCTAAATCAGCCTAATCAGCCGTCATGCTCATTCTGGTCTCCCTCTCCAATTTTTCTCTCTCATTTAACCAACAGAAGCATCATTCCCATCTCCATCCTCCATCTCCTCCTTTCAAACCCTAAATCAGTCGTGATAGAAGCACATCCTTCATCTAGCTTGTCCATCACCATGTCGCAACTCCGATTAGCCCAAAAGAAAAGCTCTTAGGCGAGAAAAGCGAGCTCAGGCGCCAAAGCGCACGCTTTTTGTATGTAGGTGCGCCTAATGTCACCAAAAGCCCAAGGACCTGTGCCTGAGGTCGCCTTGCGCCTAGGCGCGCCATAAGCGTGCTTTTTAAAACCAAGAGTACAGCATGTGCTCAGTTTGAGCCTGTTCAGTCTATAAAAACAAAACAGGTCAAAAACGAATCAAGTCGGGTAAACCTGCTACCTATTACCATTTTTTGTGTATTTATATATTCCACTTAAAATTTAGCGTTTAATACTCTAACTGTTTTGAAGATGAAACATGCTAAAATAATAATACTCAAAAATTAAATTATTATTTTTGTAATAAAAAGTTTGGTGATGAAGTCTATAATCTAGGATTGGTGATTGTCTGAGAGATGAAGTGGTTTTCAATCTTACAATTAAAGAAAAGAGTATCCAATTGTGTTTGTGTGTTTGCTCGATCCAATTTTACAACATATAGTATCAGAGTGGGACGGTCAAAACCTATGAAAGAAGACGATCAAAGAGATGTGTGAAGTTAGTAAAAAACGATCGAGCAAGGAAAATAGCAACCGAACAGAAGACCAAGGGCAGCAAGGAACAAGATCAAGATCACCAATAAGAGCGGCGGATCACAATCTGTGTCTTTTTATGACCAAGAGATCCTGTGTGGATCAAAGGAGAGAACCACTGAACCTGAGTGTTGGGTTAATCGGATTATTCGAGGGTCACAGGTCAGTTTTTTAGTTTGTTTTAATTTAATAATCGAATAAAGATGTTGGTTGGGGTTTGACCGAGTTTTGTGAGTGTTTATGTTGGTGAACATTAAGTTGAAGCATGAGTCCCGTTTCCTTAGGTAATATTGTTATTTTATTAGTGTTGCATGTTCCCACGTTTGGCATGTACAAATTCTCACATAGTTCTTTTCTTTATATTTAAGAGCAATTTTCTTGTGTGATTATTAGTGTTTGTGGGGCCTGAAACCAACACGGAGAAGATCGATCTATTGTGTAATCTAATTCAGAACTGTCATTTGATCATGGAGGTGATCAAATCCATGAAATAGCAAATTCCTAGTTGAAGAACCATGGATCAACATGTGTGGAGAAGATCGTTCGAGTAAGTTGGAAAAAAATAATTCCCACTCGAAAAACAAAGGATCAAACCAATGAGGCGAGATCATTCTACTCGGCAAGAAGCCACCTACGTGGAGGCGAGAGAAAGAATCAGAACCCGTGTGACTCGGTCAAGGCGTGAAAGACCCGAGTGATTCAAATCAGGAGGTGCAAAAAAACTTGTGTGAGGCAGATTAAGAAGACAGCAAGCTGATAGGGTGATGCGATCAGGAGTTGTGAAGGGTTAAGAAAGCACCTGCAGTGCAAAAGATTAAATTACCTAAAACATGTTCATGGCAACAACTAAAATCACCTGAAATGTGTCAGAGCACGGTTTGTGATTGTCATCATAACACAAAAAACACATAAATAGAAGGGGAAAGAACAACACAGCTAAAATTACTAAAAGCCCATATAAGTACACTGGTGACATTTTACTTAACAAGCAACCAAAATCACACAAAACAAGAACCTTTTTCCGTCTATGCAAGTTGAGTATAGCCCAATCTTACAGACGAGATGAGAAAATGAAATTTAAGTACAACCTAATATGAAATACTTGTAATAAATTCATACAAAACAAATTAAGCTTTGGTCAGTTTTTTACGCTCAACTTTCGTATAAAACGCAACCCAAAAACTGTAACACCTGTGATTTGGGGTGTTAATACACATACACATGGTTTAAAAAATCGGGTGAGGTGTATACCTTCAGGCGCGCCTCGAGACGAGACGGTAAAAAAACGAATATGAGGCGTCGCCTCATGGGTTCAGTTTGTGAGTACCCATCTAAGGGCTGAGGCAGGAAGAAAACGCATGAGGCAGGCTTACGCCTTGGTTTGCCTCGATGATTTAGACTTTCTATGTCAATTTCAACATGTCGTGCCTCTTTGATGTTTTAGACTTTGTGTCTTTTTTATGACTTTTGGATTTGATGATGAAAATAGTTAGGAAAATTCTTTGTTTGATGTTTAGTATTTGATTTTTATAAATATTTATATATATTTTTTAATTCCGCCTCGGTTCGCCTCGAGGCTTGCGCCTCATGAGGCGAAGGGAAAAACGCCTCGAGGCTCGATTCCGTTCTTTTTAAACCTTGCACACACATATACTTATCATAAGCTAATATACAGGCATATTTTAAATAGCAAAAACTCTCAAGCAACGTACCATCCCTCTAAAAACTGAGTGTGAAAACTCATTACCTACCGCCTACCAAACAAATGACTATACGTACATCTTTAGCAGGAAATAAATACAAACAATAGCATCTTGAATATTTTAATTATCAATGACCTCCACGTCCACATACATCAATTTAGAAACCAACCTTATCATATGCTATGTAGCTCACTCAACACTAAAAACTTCCTTCATCAAACCCCTAGTTCCATAGACAATATATGTAACCTTTGCAAGCCTGATTGCCGACACACACACACATACTTATCGTAAGCTAAAAATAAAGGTAAGATTTCAAATAACAAAAAGTCTGAAGCAATGTACCATCGCTTTAAAAACTAAGTGTGACAAATTAGTACCTAACAAGTAAATGACTACACATATATTGCAGGAAATATACACAGAATGATAGCATATTAGCATCTTGAAAATTTTTATTTATCAATGAGCTCCACATATATACACAAAACCAATCTTATCATATGCTATGTAGCTCACTCAACACTTGTTAATCCTTCATCAAACCCCTAAGTTCCATAGACAATATATGTAACCTTTGCAAGCCTAATTGCTGACACTTTAAAAGGCATCCAGCAGCATTCTTTAAGTCTTGACCAATATTGCAAAAGAAACTTCATCAAAAATAAATTAAACAACAAACCTGAGGAATTATATTTTTCTCCATCACGTCTTTAAAAAGTGGCGGTGGTGGCAAATCTAGACCAAGCATCAAAAATGGCATTCTACTGGTCTCAGCACCATCTGTTACATTAATTTCTTTCACAACCTCCAGTTCTCCCTAGAAAGAATAGATTGCTATTCAAATAATACATGAGTTGATAAATAAAATTTACAAGATTGCAATAAATAAAGTAATACCTGAAAACACTGATGGATAATGCTGCTTTTTGTCCTTGAACTTTTAAGGTCAGTATGTAAAGTATTGAGAAGCCATGACATAAATTCAACAGGATCAGACTGCACCCCTATGCGAAACCGTTTTTTACTAGCTTTCATAACTGCTTGCAAAAATTCATGAGGACTAACCTACAGCTCAAACAAGTAACTATTAGGTCTGCAAAGACATAAAGCTAGATATAAATAAAAGAATTTGTTATGAGCCAACCTGTCCTTTAAAGTTCCTTGCATGCCATATCTTCCTTGTGAGCTCACCAAAGCGGTGAACAAGTACAGATTTACTGTCCATGTAATTTTCAGGAATGAGAAAAAAGTTTCTCAGGGGAGTCACTCGCATCAAAGACTGAATGGTGACATTAACAAAATCGGTTTCCTTAATGTTATTAAGCCCCACCTGGAGAATCACCAAAAGCAAATATCACAATCAGTTTTGTTAAACTGCATTCTGCTACCTGATAAAAGATAAATGCAACATATACACTAGCAATAATGAATTACCATTCCAGGAAGATAATCAGACCCATCAAGGGCCCTTGACCATTGTCTATTTCTGTCAAGTTGGAGAACTTGGTCTTTGTTAAACCTATGAGGTGAAACCAGAAGTAGAATGGAATAGTGGAAACCATAAATTGTGATACAGTGAGAAAGGTAATAGAATTCATGCTACTCTAGTTAATATTGCATGTTTATATTGAAAACACAAAGCTTGGGAGTTGAACAATCCGGTGATGTTGAAGTATAAATGAAAAAAGAGAGAAGACATGAAGAGCATACCTTGGGTTAAGAACATGCCGAATATCATCAAGTGAAGGATCATTGATTTCATAACCATCAGGCAGGCAATATACTTTTTCTGTCCGAAGATTGATGTAGACATGGTGCCCTGCTTCAAGGCTATGAGTATATGCATGTGACTTGTGCCCTCTTCCTTGGAAATACTTGCCACATACCAAGCATGCATACACATTCAAGTTTGATAAAGACACCGAACAGAACTTTTCAAAGTCAAAATCCAAAACCTGCAAAAGCCATAAAATCATAATTTTGCTAGTCTAATAAAATCTTATCACCAACATGTTCCCGAATCTTTTTCCCATCCTATAATCAGGTGTGTTGAACTTAAGAGTTGGCAGCTTGCTATATTTAGAATTGGTACGCATCACTGCTACTTTGGACAAATTGTATTCTGATTTGTGGCAATGAAGACTTGCCAAATATCGAAATTACAAATTTCAATTGTTTTTAAGATGAGGATCTGGTAAGTACAAGTAACAGAGGTTACAATTTTTAGTTGAACAATTAAAGTCTAGTATACGGATACCTACCTGGCGATTAACTGTATCAAGGTATGGACAGTCTCTGCGGATTTCAATTATCCTGCTGCGCCTGGCTTCACCAAAATCATTATTGCGGTCCTCTTCTTCTTCGTCTTCTTCCTCCTGGTGGTTAGAGGGAGCTTTCTTAGTGTCATCGTCTTCATCTTCGTCGTCGTACGATGCAAGTGGAAGCAGGGCGTTATCAAAAGCAAGTCGAGGTGGCGAGGGGGATGTTTGAATTAGTTTGTGCATCTTCGAGTGTTGTTCTTCGCTTTCTTCGAGTGTTGTTCTTCGCTGTCGGTTGTTCTTCGCTGTCGGTTGTTCTTCGAGTTTGCGCTTCGTTTTCATATCAATTGCAATATGAATCTATGGAATGGTGCGATGATGATTAGATTGATTCTATTTGTTCTGGGGCTTTGTTTCAACCGAAGTCTAAACTATGAACATCTAGAATCAAAGCAAACGCAACTTTCGTAAACTATGAACATCTTGAATCAAAGCAAACACAGGTTGGATAAAGTAGACATACCAAACATAACTTGTATAAAGTCTTAATCAAATTCATAAGCTACACACATTCAATCTTGAAAGATTCTTGAAATGAAATTCATAAACTACAAACAGTCAATCTTCAAGATTTCATAAAAAGCCCTAACTTTTTGTCAGATTTAAAGAAGCCTAAAACATACTAGTTTCAAGAATGCGTTTCAAAATCATAAACCCTAGAACTAAAATCGATGAAATGATGTTTGTAAATTAGAGATTATAGGATGTAAATGAGATAGAGAAGAGAAAACCTTGAAGAATGCACCTGTTGCAGTGTAAAAAGGAAAAAACAAAGAAGCGAGAGGAACACGCGATGCGATGAAGGAGGAGAGGTCGATGGGTGGAACAAGGAAATGAGTTTTTGGGTTATTTGTTTTTAGTATTCAACATCTTTGTTTTTTTCTTTTTATATATAATATATAATAATAATAATAATAATAATAATAATAATAATAATAATAATAATAATAATAATAATACATTCATTATTCGACGACCTAATTATAAGTCTCAAGCCCATGCCTATTCTATATTTCAAGCCCACCTTTCAATACCTCCAGCTGAAATGAAACAACACGGCTCTTATACAAGTGTATATTTGACTTTATACAACACCTTTCAAGTAAGCTTTTATGCACATTCATTTATTAACTCCAAACCAAAATTTGGAGTGGTCTATAGATGCGCCTTTAATTTCTGGATATTCGCGTGTCATATGGGATGTTAGTAAAGGTTAAAAAATGATGGAAATGAAGTTTAATATATATATATATATATAAAGAAAGTTTACGATACAAAGTGAAAAAATTTTGCGAAGTGTATGAATTAACGACAACCATTGATTTAAGAGATGAACGATTCAGATCTAAGATGAATAATCACGTAAGAAATATGCCAGGAGGGTAGCTTTGGAATTAGCATACAACTGTTGACTTTTTAAATTCCCCTAATTTTTTTAAATACACATAACTTTTTATACGAATTGTTTTTTTAAAATACACCATAAAATCGATCATTTTATTCTTTTTAATATTAGTATAGTATTGTTATACTTTTTTAAAATCAATATTTAAAAAAATGTCAATGCGTTGTGCGTATAACTTGCACGATTATTAAAGGCATAATTGTGAAAATAATTTGCGTAATTATTATATAACTTGCATAATTATTTTTAATAACAAGTAATTTTACTTTGCATAATAATAAATAAGACTTGAATAATAATAAATATGACTTGCATAATAATAAATATTACTTGCGTAATTATGAATATACATTGCGTAATTATGTACCTTATATGCGTAATTGTGGTGCGAACACCGATGATGGTGGTGGGGAGGTTGTCGCTGGCGGTGTTCTTGGTGGACGATGGAGACGGCGATTGTTGTGGAGGAGACGGATTGTTTATGATGGTGTTATTGTGATAATATATTATACACACACAGACACACAGACACACACATATATATATGTGTGTGTGTAATTAGTTTATATGTGTTTTAGTTCAAGGATAAAAGAGTATTTTCACACTTACATAACAGAAAAACTTAACTAAAGTTAGTTTCAACATTGGCGTACCTACAATATGATGAAGGGGGGCAACCGCCCACCCTAAAAAAAATTCCGGTGTTTTGTGTATGTGAAAACCACGACCGTCCCCATAAAATTATGTAATCGCCCCCCTTAAATTTTTGAAACTGAAGAGAAAACAATAACGTCGCAAACACATTGTCAGGGGTGAAATTATAATAAGGCTATAATCCAACGAACTGTTTTAACGATGAGTATAATTGTTTTAAACATATTACAGATCATCAATTTTATGAGTATAATTGCATTAAACATCAAATATAAGCATTTTTATGAGTGTAATTGCTTTAATATGCTTTATGATATATATGCAAATACAAGATTTTAAGGACCATTTTAACGATATTTTTCGGTAATTAACAGGATCCGACCCAGTTTAGCCTGAACCGGACCGAAAATATATTATATTATGATAGGCAAATGACCCTTAAAAATTTCCGAACCCGTAAAAAAATTTTCTGGATCCGCCACTGAGTGTCAAGGATCAGGATTGTTACGGTTTTTCAAACAGATGAGACCAATAATATAAATTTTTAAAAATTAGGATGATATTATAATATTAACATACCACAGGAACCAACCATGTTATTAATTATATTTTATTTAATATTTTTGGAAAGGAGATGCTTTACATGGATATGTTTGGGTGACGAGATTATGGCTACAAATGAAGCATATCGGGTGTCCAGAATTAGTTCCATTTCTTTAGTTATAAATGAGGACCCACGTAGGGTACCAAACTAGGAAACAATTTCATCCACCACCACCACAAGTTGCGTGAGTTTCTTTACTTTGTAGTTGATGAACATGAACCACCTGGGGCATTACATTATGTATGTATGTATATATATAAACCAACCTCGCTCCTTAAAATTCATTTGTTTATCAATACTACTCTTACTATACGAACCTACCCTCTCTCGATCTAGCAAATACATACATACATATAGCTAGATCTCGAAGGGAATTGGGAATTGAGAATTGGGAATTGGGAATTGGAAATTAGGAATGGATGAAGAGAGTAATACTAGTAGCACCCCCCTCTTAGTCTCACGACACGAGTACCAATTACCAAGAGAAAGTTCAGTTTTGACGCTGAAAAACTTTTTCGTGGCGTTAGGTCCCTTGTTATGCGGGGTGATATGCGTGTGCGTTGTGGTGGAGGGGAGGAACATGCTGGGGGTGGTGGCGTGGGTGTTCGCTTGGTGGGTGACTGGGGCCGTCCCGATGCCCGTCACCTCCATGTCTCCCTTGTTCCTTTTCCCTCTCTTCGGGATAGCCGCAGCAGATGACGTCGCCCGCTCTTATATGGACGATGTCATTTCTCTTGTTCTTGGAAGTTTTATCCTTGCTCTTGCAGTCGAGCATTACAACATTCACAGGAGATTAGCCTTAAACGTACGTACTTGCTCTGCCCTACCCTACCCTACCTACACATGTTTATTTACTTATTCCATCTACTTCAATTCATTTTCTTAATTATTAATTCTACTTCTACTTTACACACAAATATATATTGTTACTTTATACATTAATTAAATAATGGTACGTACATGTGCATTTAATTAACTATTTTTCAAAGTTAATCAAGATGCATTTAGTTACTTTCAAGCGCCTTTCAAAAAAAAAAGTTACTTTCAAGCTCTCTTTTTCTAATTAGGAGCAATGATAAATATTAAATTTTTGCCTTGTTATGTTGCTCGATGTAGTGTCGATCTTATCCACTTTATTGCTGTTTTCGTTTTCGGATAATTGTCAATATCAAAATAATTGAACGTCAAGTTTTAAAGACACATACGTGTCTCTTTGCAAGTTGAATAGTCATCATTAATTAAGTATCTGAATGAATATTAATTAACTGTAACATCTTTATTTATATATTTTTAAAATAATCCTATTACTCTAATAAAAGAGTAACTAAGGTTGCCACATGTCATTTTTTAGACTCACTTAATGTCACATGTCATCTTGACATTTAACAATAAATATTTTTCCCGCTCAAAAGAATTTAATCTACCATTTTTGTATTAATTTTTTTAAATACATATTTTGTTTCCGAATATAATTCCATCCAAAATTAACTAGAAATAAATCAAAATCCTTCTATTTTAAACTAAAAAACATATATCTCTTACTTTTACTTTTAGCAAACTCTATTGGTTAATTTTAAAATTATATTCTTATCAGGTCCTTTTTTTTAAGATAAAATAAGTCATAATTTTAATATAAATGTTTACTTTAAGATTGTATAGTACCACTCACAGGCACACCAATTATAATATTTTATATGTTTTTTTTCTATAGAAGCTACTATTAGTAAAAATAAAGAACTGTTTTTAGAAATTAAAATAAAATAGTATTAAAAATATATTTAAATTAGACATCAGCATTTTCAATTGTCTTTTATTTCATTGCCATCTCCTTTTCTTTTTTTATTTGTTAACATCAACAAAATCGTTATTTTACAAAAATTAATATGTTTTTAACTTATTTTGAAACGTGTTCTTATTTCGTTAGAAATATTTTATTTTATTTTATTTTATAAGTGATATTTTTAATTTATTAGATAACGTTTTTTTATAGTTTTTCTTTTTATCCAGTTTATCACATTATTTTTAATTTAGGTAGAACTCTGTAATTAAGTCAATTAAATATAGAGTAACCATTTTTAGTATGGAATTTAAAAAGTTTTTAATTGATTTTTGTATTGTTCATGCTTAGTTGTATTATCATATGAGCGTAAGTTTAATATTAAACTTAACTAAATATGTGCATGATTATAAGTTATAATTAGTATCAAAATGGATCACATATACTTCTTTCTATTAGTCTATTTTTTAGTAAATTTCCATAAAATTTTATTTACAGTATCATATTTTACGTTTTTTGTCATTTACAATTGCTCGAGACGAGATTAGTCAATATTTTACTTTTTTTAATTGTCAAGTTAGGTTATTTAATTAAAATTTTAAACTCATGTACATTATCAATGGTTTTCTCGTACAATACTTTGTTAAAAATTTGATTTTGTTTATTACTTATAATTTTTACTCATAAGTAATTTAATCGTATATTTTAAAATATCATTTTATAATCTTCCTATTCTAATAAAAAGGTATCTGAGATGACACGTGTCAACACCACAATCATTCTCACCAAAATTTTCCCGCCTCTCGCTCCTATTAAATAATTACCTTAATTACTAATAATACTATTTAACGCTTTTTTAGATTTAATAAATTAATAAAGAGATCTATTTATTAATGTTATTTCTAAATAAACAATTTTTTATAAAATAATAAATTTATTTAAAGCATAAGATTTTTTTTTAAAATACGAAATATTTAAAATTGGTATTTTTAAAAAGTTATTATTTTAAAACCAAAAATAATTAAATTTAAGAGTTATAATAAGAAAATTTTTAAAAATGACATTTTTACACGGTTTGTTTTAGAACAAAACGTTTAATTTTTTTTTAAAAAATAAAGTTTTAAAAAGTTGATATCACTAATTTATAACTTACAGTCATCTCTAATACATAATTTCAGTGATATTATATCTTAAAATATTATTTTATAATTAATAAATTTTGTTATATTAATTTTTTATTTATTCAACACGTGTAACACACGGGTTACTATAGCTAGTTAATAATATTTTATTTTATTTAATATATTATTTATTAAACCCGTGTAATACACGAGTTCACTAAAGCTAGTGATATTATATTTATACTACGTGTTCATACGATAATTTATGTACTTTTATTGTATATTTGATATTACTTTAATTTTATATTTTTATTATGTAACATGACCCGACCCGAATGAATAAAAAATATGTAACACTAAGAAATACAAAACCAAGCCGTAAGAATTTCCGACTATGATGAAAAAAGTTTAGAATCTGCCACTGTTTATTACTTTTATTTTAATATGTATATTGGGATTAGTATGTTGTTGTATATTACAGATCGAAACAAGAATAAAATTAAGTTAACTAGTAAATATACATATATATATATATATGTATATATGGTCGGGTGCTATGCAGATAACACTGGTGTTTTGCGGGGATCCTGTAAAGCCTCGACTGCTTCTGTTGGGGATATGCGCGACGACAGCATTCGTAAGCATGTGGATCCACAACACGGCGACGACAGTGATGATGATGCCTGTAGCCACCGGAATCCTCCAGCGCCTTCCGGCAGAGTCGGAGTCTGTAGAAGCAAGCAAGTTTTGCAAGGCGGTGGTGCTGGGAGTCATATACTCGGCCACCATAGGAGGGATGAGCACATTAACAGGGACAGGTGTCAACCTCATACTAGTCGGGATGTGGAAGAGCTACTTCCCACAAGCTGATCCCTTGAGCTTCAGTACATGGTTTTTCTTTGCCTTCCCTCTCGCTTTGTTACTTTTCTTTGCTTTGTGGGCCATACTTTGCATTCTCTATTGCCCCACGGCCTCTTCTCACACACTCTCACTTTATTTGGATAAAGGCCATATAAAGAGAGACCTTCATTTATTAGGTACGTAACTAATTCAATTCAATTCAATTAGTAACTTGATATATATATATATATATCTCTCTCTCTCTTTCTCTCTCTCTCTCTCTCTATATATATACATATATACATATCTATACACACACATACACATGGAAGGGAACGAATGTTAACCCTCCTTTATAACTCGTTAACTTTATCAAGATCAAGCAAATTCATAATTTTTGTTGTTGGAATAACATCATTAGACATATATAACTCTATCTTCTTTTATGTATATATGTAAGTTCACAAGTGTAAAAAAGTTATGACGGGTGCATGTTACTTACACCTGACAAGTATTTATTAGATGTAAGTATGTCATAACTGTTTTACACTTGGGAACTTACACATATACAAAAAACAGCATCACGTTATATATATATATATGTATGTATATATATGTATATATGTATATATATGTATATATATGTATATAATATATATATATATATATATATGGTTTTCATTTGATCCTTCCCTACATAGGGGAGATATCTCTTGAAAACCATGTTATAATTAAAAATCGTGAAACCGTGTGTTACATATGTGTAACTATGTGTACAACTATGGGTTACGTATATGTAACTCATACAAGTTACGTATATGCAACTTGTTTCGCCATCATCTTCATTCATTGGTGTTTAAATTATAAAAATATGTAATGATATAAAATAACAAGGTTGAAGTTTACTCAAATATAATTTAAACAATTAAAAATAAAAATACTATGAATTATGGTTTTCATGATTTTCAACTATAAATATGGTTCTCGTTTTATCTCTCGCTTATGTACACTCTCTCTCTCTCTCTCTTTTTTTTAAATCAACTACTAATTGCTCCTCCATGGCCTATTAATTAATTGTAATTGTATATACATATAGGCCCAATGGCTTTTGCGGAAAAGACGGTGGTAGCTGTGTTCTCTGTAAGTTTAATCAATTATATGATTTTGTACAATCTGGCCAAAAGAAATAATGTATTATTCATATGATAGCTTGATAATGATGATGGCATTTCCCTTAATAAATTGATGTAGGTGTTAATCGTTTTATGGATGACAAGAAGCATAACCGATGATATACCTGGATGGGGAACCCTATTTAATGATCGTGTTGGTGACGGAACAGTTAGCGTAAGTAGCATGCACACACATATATAAGAATATTCCCTAGCAAATTTATAAGCCATTGATCATCATCGATGGAATGGAAATTGATTTAACTAATACATTATATATATATATATATATATATATATATATGTGTGTGTGTGTATGTATGTATGCGAGCAGGTAATGATGGCTACTTTACTTTTCATAATCCCTAACAAGAAGAAACAAGGAGAGAAGCTGATGGATTGGAATAAATGCAAGAAATTACCATGGAATATCGTGTTGTTACTCGGTGCGGGTCTTGCAATAGCAGATGGAGTAAGGACAAGCGGTCTGGCAGGCGTCTTGTCCGAAGCACTTGACTTTCTGGGGCGGATATCGTATTTGGCGGTTGCACCCACTGTGTGTGTTATAAGTGGAATCATGACCGAGCTGATTACATCCAACAACGCCACCACCACTATCATCATTCCGCTACTCATCCAAATCGCTGAAAAGGTGAAGGTCCACCCACTCCTCCTCATGATCCCCGGAGCAATTGGAGCTCAGTTTGCATTCTTGCTTCCTACTGCAACCCCGTCAAATGTGATAGGATTCACCACTGGTCATATCCATGTCATGGATATGCTCAAGACCGGTTTGCCTCTAAAGCTTGTAGGAATCATTGTGTTGTCGCTTTTAATGCCCACCCTTGGTAACTCCATATATATATCACCATCATCACCACCATCACCGCATTCTTAATTAAGGAATTATTTCAAATCATAATCATCATCGTGTCACCTACTAATTTTATTTTTATTTCATTACATTTACATGCAGGAGCCCTCATCTTTGTCAGCCTCAAAACTGGGCAAAGCTAAACCCGCCCAATTCAAACCGGCTTACAAGATCCATTTTTCTTATCCAAAACCCAAACCAATGATCATGTTAAATTTACATGTATGTATTTTGCTTTTGTATTCATTTATAGATCCATCATCCATGTGTAGTAGTTGGAGGCTTGTGTAATCGATTTTGCTCGTCTCCTTTACAATAATAAATAAACAATTTGCCTACACTTAATATATAATCGAGGACAAACTGCTATAGTATAAATACATACACATATGCATACATGACAAGATACAACATATTAGTTTCATTAACATATGACAGACTTGTAGAATTATACAACTTAAATTTTACACTACATATTAACTAAAATTCTTGAGTAGGTAAATAGATTAATTGGTTTTAAATTGCATATTCAAATCAAGACAATGATTTATTTCAAGATGATGGAGAAACTAATAAATAATGTACTCATAAGCATGGATTTAAGAATTTAAAATGTATAAATCATTATTAACTTGGTGTACTAACTTTTAACCACTGACCTAGCTAATAAAAAAGATTGCTTGACATATATCATTAATAGACTACTTAACATATCACATATTAATGGATTGTGAGAAGCTACGATGCCGCAATGACAAGTCTATGAAAACCCCATAGAAACTATTGTTACGATAAGTTCAAATAACCGTATCATATGATCTTTACTACCATATAAAACATAACTTTGGGATACAATGTAATTTAAAAAAAATAAGAAACCTAATATAACTTTTTAAGCATTAAGTACAACTGTTTTATGCAATCATTCCTATCTTCTCCCTCATATAATAAACTTCTTCTAATTAATACATATTATTAATAAATTATTTAATTATGTGTGATTATCTTTAATTCACTATATTATATTATTTATTACACTTTAGTTTAACATTTAAATTTATTAATAAGTATTATCTTATTTGAATACTAAACTATATAATTACTAACTACTTACTATAATAATAGTAATAATAATATTAATATTAATATTAATATTAATATTAATAATAACAACAACAACAATAATAATTAAATTTATAAATAAGTATTATCTTATTTGAATACTTAACTATATAATTACTGATACTTTTATAGTGATGATGATAATAATAATCTATATCTTTATTATCTATACTATTATATAAAACATTTGATGAGTACACACATGTAATTTTACTTAAAATTTAAGACACCTAATATAACTTTTAAACTAAGATACAAGCACTACATAAAATATTAACCTAATTTTCCGTATTTAATAAGTTTCTCTCAATTAATAAATTATTTAATATACATGTATTTTAAGTATTATCTTATTTATAATACTTTAATTTATATTAAATTATATACATTTATTATTTATATATTTATAACTTAATATTATTTGATTTAAGTATTACTTTATTTAAACACTTAAGCATACAATCAGTAAATATTTACATAGTTTATAATAATAATAACTATACCCAAAAATATTAACATTTAAGGTAGATCGGAAAAGAGTCTCGATAACATCCGTTACATCACTATATATAACAAATAGAAAAAAATATGAGTAGTTAAGGTGTAGGTTTTCTCAATTACCATAATAGTTTTCTTTTTCTTTCTATTATATTTTTATAAGCGTTTCGCACGTAATATTTTTTCGGATGGTTGGTACTAACGTATAAATCATAAAAATTAAATAAATTTTAACTTTTTATAACTCTGCATAGCGCAGGTCACATCCACTAGTCATGTTAAAAAAGTCAATGCCATTTTAAATTTAAACCAATGCTACAATCAAAACAAATAAAAGAAAGTAACTTGCTTACTAATAAGCAAAGATGCAATTAGTTGGCATGTCTACATATTGGTCATATGTAATGATACAAAAAGAATAACAAACATTAAATTTAATTCTAGTATAAGTCGAGTAATAAATTTAACCAATTGAATTAAATTTAATTCTAGTATAAGTCGAGTAATAAATTTAACCAATTGGACAGTCAGCTTAGATTCAGACATACTCACATACGAAATCACTTTCAAAGTAATACATAGAGATCCATTACGGTAGATAAAGCTAATGAATAAAAATCAAAGTAAAGCTAATTGTTCCTCAAATAATCATGATGACTGACATTTTCACTGCATTCCAAATTAGATTTACTAAATTTTGGTCACATTAATGGATTCGTTGGTTAAGTTATTATCAGTGTCAAAAGAGCTATAAGGATTATGAACATATAATTACATATACACACGTCTCTTCCGATATCATAGTCATCCCTATTACTAGTGGCAAGCACGGAAAATTGTTTTACATGGAGCGGAAAATTTTAAGGTTCTTTTGACAATCGGAATATAATATAATTTTCAGTCTGATTCAGGTGAAATCGGGTCGGATCCGATTCATTGTTAAAAAACATCGTTAAACTATCTCCAAACTCTCACATATATATATATCAATAATGCTATATAATATATCTTAGGAGGATAAGATAGTAATTTATATAATACTAATTATTAACTTGATTTATGCATTTTGGTTGTACAATAAGCTTCAAATGTTGTACTTTTAATTTCCATTTACTTAAAAAATTCTTAATTGTTGAGTCAACATTTTAAAATAACTTATATATACTAACTATTAACTATAATGTGACTTATTGGTTGTATCATATGCATTAGTGGGTTGTACAATGTTTTATATATTTTAAAAATTTTAAACTTTTTTATTTAAACTCAATACTTTTACAATTTTACAATTTAGCCCTAATACTTTTTTACTTTCAAATTTGGTGTATATACTTTATATTCTATAAAAATTTTGTGTTACATTTCGGTCTAAATTTTACGTGTTAACACGCCACTACATGCGTTTATGGTTCAACCTTTTTACGCTTATTTTTTCCTCGTTTAACAACCTCGTTGCAATACGTTTTTCCTATATCGACTTACTTATTGTTTTATATGTTTACGTTTCATCTTTGTGGTTCAACGTTTTAACGTTTACTTTCTGTTTGGTGTATTTTTTTCATTTTTCATTTTTTCTAATACGAGCTTTTTTAATTTTGATGATCATTGGCGGTAGTGTGTCACTGGTAATACTTGACATGATTTTACGCATCCCCGCTGCAAAGCAAGGAAGCTTAATACTATTTTTACTCAAATTGTAAGACACCTAATATAATATTTTAAGCATAGAGTACAAGTGTTCGATACAATAGTTCCATTTTACCCATATTTAATAAACTCTTTAAATTAATACACTATTTAATACACATTATTAATACATTATTTGTAATATTTGAAAATGACATTTAAATTTATTAAATACTATTTATAAACAATTAAGTATACAACTAATATTTATAATAACTAATAGTTATATTTTTAAGGGTATTTTGTTTACTCGATAACTTTAGTATTTATGACTAAATTTGCTAGTAAATGATATATTATTTAATATGTCTAAAAATATAATAATAAAAAAATAATAATATTAATAGTAATGATTCTTTTTATTAAAAGGTTAACAACAGCAACAACAACAACAATATTGTGTTAAAATTTAATACTATGTTTTTGTCATATTATTTATTTGTAACAATATAATAATAACATATCATTAATCATGATACGATGTTTTACATTTTATCATAGTTTTTATTCAAATAATTTTAACGTATTTGTTTTACTTGATATCCACGACTTATTTAAAAACATATGTTCAATGATAGTATCATGACGATATAATAACGAATCACTAAAGCATGTGTAGATATCCATGAGAATTCGAACGCTTATATCATTGAACTCACTAAAATCATGATAATCCCAAAAATCATTGCGACGTTCACATATACAATTTTTTTATTGGAAATAGATCATTGATTGTGACACCCGATAATTATATGTTACGAAACCCCGTTAGTCTTGTTGAGTCTTGCATACACGTATCTTGAGCACACACTGATTGTTGTTTAACGTTGGTGACCTAATGATAATTAATAATGATTAACTAAAGGTAATTTAACTGATTATGTGATTATTGCGTTACGTTTATGTGCTTGTGTGTTTTACATGTAAATTGAGAATTAATCGCGTAACGTGGAAACATGTGTATAGATTCGTATGTTTTGTGTTTTATAAAGATCAAATGTATAAATGTTACCATGAGTTTACTTGCTTATTAATTTAGTTAAAAACACTTTTAAAAGA
>BJCN01341674.1:0-19171 GCA_018326445.1 Flaveria brownii
TTCAAGCTCCGCCACTGGATATAGGCAATTAGATAAGCGAGAGAATAAAATGATCAGTTGTGACTTATATAATATTGTCCAGTTTAATGAGCATATAATGAACCAAATAGATGAACTTTCTTTGTTAATATTATAAAGTAAACTTTTATTCTATGTTTTTTTTACCATAACTAATAATGTAATTTTATAAAAGTTAAAATTAATTTTTCAATATAAGCATACCACAAAACCAATCATGTAATTCACTCATGTATATAGTTTAGATTAAATGTATTATTATCAATTTTAAGAAAGCGAACATAGTTTATTTAGCAATCACTAAAATTGGAAGCATGAAAGAAAATGCGAATATATATTAATATAAGGAAAATATTAAAAAAAATATCACGTTTTCCTTGTCATTTAGTCAATATTTAGAAACAATTAATTGCACAATTATGCATATATGATCCTACTGATAGTTTTTTATTTTCCTAATAAAACAAACAAAAATAAATAGATATAACAAGACAAATGTATAAAGGGAAAATAAATTAATGAAAAGGATAACGGTAATTGTAACGTTACTCATGATTTGTATTAGGTAAGTTAATTAATAATTAAACATATAAAAATATATTAGACTTATAAACACTTAAATATATTTAACACTTAAATATATTTTAGAGCTATATACCACGTAACTAACAAATAAAAAAAGAGTGCACGAAAAAAAATTATTATAATTTAAGTTATGGACACCCAATTTTTTTGTTAGGACACCCTACACATCTCTATCTCTCTATTTTGTATAAGAAGAGAGGGAGAGAAGAAAAATATAGAAGATACACCTATAACAAACTTTTGTTATCCGAAATATTATAAGATCATGAATTATGATTAGGATAATATTTTGAGGAATAATTTTAAATGTGAAGATATATCAAAGGAAAAAACTTAAACCAGATGATAAAATTAAAAATTAGTATAAATAAATAGAAAATATATAAGATTTTACTGTGGTTTGTTGGATACTCGGCTGACCAGAATTTTTATTAATGTCATGAATTAAAAAAAGCAATATATATACGTTATATAGAGTGTTTATATATATATACACACGTTATATATGGTGTTTATATATATACACGTTATATAGGGTGTTTATATATATATATATATATATATATATTTTTAACGGCTGATAAATTGTTAATTGTTAGTATTAGTTTTAAATATTAACACGCATATATAATATTTAATGCTTATTGATTCTTAGCATATACAATTAGTTTTAAATATTAACACGCATATATAATATTTAATGTATATTTTATATCTATTAATCATTTCAAAAATATTTTCAAAAGACCGTGATACTTGTTGGCTAATGAAGATTTAGGAGGTCAAAGTCACCGCTCTCAACGGTTCTAACCAAGAATTAATAATATAGAAATTGAGTTACATAAAAGGTCCTTTGAATATATACAAACTTTCAAACCATTGGTTCCTCTTATTTACATTGTATTTTCTTTGTAAAAGTTGTCGAACAACTTTGCTCATGTATAATTCATTTGTTTTGATTAAAATACTTGTAATTACTTTTGCATTATCTTACAAAGAAATTACTAATGAATATAGTTATTCATTATTACATATAATGTTTAAAAACAAAACATAATAAAAACAAACATTGGTTAAATGTTGTTATAAGATAAGTGACAGCTGTCCAAGGTTCAAGGCCTGTAAATGAATCGAACGTTCATTAACTGTTCGGTTGGAAGTTTGTTTATTTTCGTTTATTTAGGAAATGAATGAACATGAATAAAAAATTCGTGTTCGTTTAATTAAACGAACAAACATGAACATATGCTTTGTTCGTTCGTTTACGTTCATGAACATTCATTTATGTTTGTTCGTTTACGTTCATGAACGTTCGTTTATGTTTGTTCATTTACGTTCGTTTATGTTTGTTCATTTATGTTCGTCTATTTATATATATTAACATATTAATAAAAAGGGTATTATGTGTTAACAATTTGAAACATAAGTGTATTAAGTTATACTATAAACCTATAATTTTAGTGATTTTAATTTCCACTAATACACCTAAAAATTCCAAAATGATCATTTAAGTTTTTTTTGTTTAGTTTCGTTTGTTTATTATAGTTCATTTATGTTCGTATATTATTGTTCATTTGTGTTCGTTTATGTTCGGGAACTGTTCATTTAGCTTCTTAACGAACAAACATGAACGATCACGAATATTTTTATTTTCTTAATGAACGAACATAAACAAAAAATCATGTTCGATAATGTGTTCATGTTCGTATTCGTGTTCGGTAAAAGTTAAATGAACGAACACGAAAATACTGATGTTCGTGTTCGTTCGGGTCATTTATAGGCCTACAAGGTTCGATTCAAATTTAGGCTAGTTGTAGTCAAAGGACGTCCTAAATATAAGGTGTTTTCTTTCTATTCAAGACATCGAAACTTCAAATGCTGTGATATGCATATATAAATGTTTAGTAGAAGTATATTAGAAATCATTGTAGAAAAAAAAACTTATTCTTACTTTTCATATTATTTTTTTTCTAAATTGATCAAAACCACTTAAAATTTATAAAGTACATTTTCTCATCATATTATTTTTATAGTTGTTTCCACTGGTTTTTTTATTCTTATTTATGTTATTACCATTTAACGATGCTTTAATTTAATTTGGCTCAATAAAAACCACTAGAACCCTTAGTTCAAATTATATTCAGAATAAAAATTTGAAAAAAATACCAATCTACATATCCAATGTTCTCATTTTCATGGTTAAATGAATGTTTAAGGTTGACCAGAATTATCTTAACTTTTTTATAACGACATTTAAAACTACTTACAATTCCCAAGTGAAACTTTCTAAGACGAAATGTTGGCCGTCCATACTGATTTTGATGTTTCAGACCCGACTCACCCGGAAACATTATCAAAAAGAAAACCTATCACTTTAAAAAAAACCCTCAAGTCATGTTTAAACATGAAACCTTATATTGACATTTAACATAAATAAATAAGTACAACTAAACATAAAACCTTTTTTTATTTACAGAACATAACCACATAAATCAAACTAGTGATAGATGAGAACTCATCAATGTAAGAGTCCTTTTTTGACAATAACAAAAAACCATAAGGACTTTACAACAAAATCAAAATTTATACTTAATATAGGTTTCTTATTATCAACATATCTGGTTTTATTCACATAATATTTTCTCTCACCTGCGAGTGTGTGTGTGTGTTCGTGTAATCAAAAGTGGTTATTGTTCTCAACAACGACGGATCTCCGGCGAATCTCCGGCGGTTTTCCACCGGAATGTCACTCTCCGGCCATCCACCGGCTACAATTTCACTATAAGGTGTTGATCTCACGGTTTCTTCAGTTTCTCACTCTAAACACCTCTTTCTCTTTCTTCTTTTTAAGCTACTTTTGGTTTTATTTTCTTCTCTGATCTCGTGTAGCTTTTTGGAGGTGAAAGCAGAATCAGATTCCCTTATGTTCTTCTGTAATTGCAGCTTTTTAGAAAATGAAAATGATCTTGTGATGGATTAATCATGTGGATTTTAAGGTGATTTGAAGTGAATTGGAATTAGGGCTTTTGCTTTTGATTCGGTTGATTAAATAATGTTGTTGATTTGAAAGAGTGGGGTGGTTTTGTTTTGTCTGTTTGGCTGTATGAATTATTATTATTATTGTTTTTTTTTCATTTACTGAACAGTTTTTTGTAACCCTGTTCAAAGTGGTGACTCTTTGATGTGAAATTTCATGTGAATATGCTGAAATTGTGTAATTTGCAGTAGTCTTGTCCCTGCTGTTATATTGTTTTTCCCTTTTATATTATGGTGTAGATGGTATGTCAATGTATTGGTTCTCTTACCTATCACCTCCAACACTGTTGAATTAGTTGATGATATCCCCAATTTGATTTAGATACAGAATCATCAGGTAGGTGTTATGAATTTTCATTTTTCTGCCCTGATTTTGGTATGTACTATATGTAAATTAATATTCATTTTGGGTTCTTAGTGATTGATGACTGCTACTCTGCTAGCAATGGAGATGCCTTTGATTCAACATCATATTCTCCTCTAAACCTACTTTTTGCTGATTGATTTGTTCTTTGATGAATTGTAAATAAATTTAGCTCATTTACTTTTGAGAAATGCTAAATCCTCTTTAAAAATCATATGTTTTCATTGTTTTTTGTGTTTGCTAACTGTGAAATCTGACATTCACAGGTATAAAAAGTAAAAATGAGTTGGGTTCAAAATGGAAGAAATCGAAACCCTGAAAAACCTATGCCAGGATGCTTGGGAAGAATGGTGAACTTGTTTGATTTGAATACTAGTGTGGGAGGAAACAAGCTTCTTACAGACAAACCACATCATGATGGTGATTTTCTTATTCTTTTACCTTTATTTTATACTCTTTTCATGAGATAGATGATGATGAAATATCTAAATGCACATACATACCACTATTGTGTTGTATTGATAACCCATCAAATATGCTCATTTCATAAGAGAATGTTGTCATTAGATAAATAACACCCCTGGTAACAATCTATCTAAACTTTGATTTATGACTCTTCATATGGAAGTTGTTAATGAGAAGTTATGCAACTGAAACAGGTTCTTCATTCTCTAGGAGGCAATCAGATGTGACTAGAACAAGTCTAGTTGATGATCAGATGGATGATAAAGTGGTAATTTCTCCAAATCATGATATCCTAGTAAATTTCATAATTTTGATAAACTTTTCGAAGCGTCTACTGATTCAGTATTGGTGCATGCAGATTGTATCTGATTTGAGAAAATCTCCATCAAATAGAAAGTCAAACGGAACACCCATAAAGATGCTTATTGCCCAAGAAATGTTAAAGGAAGAGGACTCAAAGCAAAGTCCATCTAATTTGGTTGCCAAACTTATGGGGCTTGATGGCCTGCCACATCAACATCAACTTGTTTCAGCTTCACGCAGGAGCAAATCAGGATCCTTAGAATTTTTGCAACAAGAACATGGCTTCATGAACACACAATCAAAACATGCGATCAATCAGTACCAAGAGCAAGGAGAATATAAAGATGTTTATGAAATATGTCAAAATGATTCACCACAAAAGGGAAAATGTAGCGACAGTCGAAAGATGGATCTTGTTCGTGAGAAATTCATGGAAGCAAAACGATTATCAACTGATGAAAAACTCCGGCAAACAAAGCAGTTTCAAGATGCATTAGAAGTTTTAAGCTCCAATAAAGATGCATTTCTCAAGTTTCTACAAGAACCTAATTCTTTATTCTCACAGTCCGTCCCACCGCCACCAGAATCTAGAAGGATCACGATTCTTAAACCCTCTAAGTTGCTGGACAATGAAAAACATGTATGGAATAAAAATGGTTCTGATATTTTGTTTACTCCTGAATGCTGCGAAATTGATGATAACCCTAACCAGCCCACTCGCATAGTGGTACTGAAACCTAGTTCTGTGAAACCTCAAAATATCAAAGTTGTTTCTTCATCACCATCTAATTTGACATCAAATGATGATGTTTTTGATGGGGATCCAGAAGAGACTGCAAATGAGATTTCTGATGATTTAAGTGGGCTTAGAAGAGATGAGACCCTAATTTCTTCCGTATTCTCAAATGGTTATATTGGTGATGATAGTTCATATTGTAAATCAGAGGTTGATTATGCAACAGGGAATCTTAGTGATTCTGAAGTCGTTTCACCAGCTTCTAGACACTCTTGGGATTATATTAATCGTTTTAATAGTCATTATTGTACTTCATCCAGCCGCGCATCTTATTCTCCTGAGTCATCTGTTTGTAGGGAAGCTAAGAAACGGCTTTCTGAAAGATGGGCGATGATGTCATCAAATAAGAATGTTACAGAACAGAGACAAATACAAAAAACCTCAAGTACATTGGGTGATATGCTTGCTCTTTCTGATTTGATGAAATCAGTAAAACCTGAGGAGAATCATGAAATTAGTGATTCGAACAAAGCGGAAGATGGCAATAAAAGTTCTAGAAATCTTTTGAGGTCAAAATCTGTTCCAGCTCAACTTGGTGTAGAAGTTTCAGGTTCCTTGAAAGACAAGGCAGATGTTGCTAAAGATGTTGTGAAGGAAAAGCTTGTGAAATCATCATCTTTCAAGGGGCGAGTTTCAAGTTTGTTTTTTTCTAAGAATAAGAAATCTAGTAAAGAGAAGTCCCACCAGTCTAACGATGTACCTCAATCTACTAGATTTCCCCCAATTAATGTTGACATTGAAGGATCTCAGTGCACTCGTGGCATGGTTACCGAAGAACCATCATGTTCTGGTGTTAAAAAAAGCATTATTTTACCTGAGGTATTGCTTCTTCCTTAAGTTGTATGCACTTACTTAGGGTTCTTAGTTTTGATTGAATTGTGACTGTCGAGTGTGTTTTATGAATTTGTAGTACATTTTCTGAAGGATTTATAACTGCTTCTTACAGGGGGGATTTTCTTTCACAAAACCTGACTTTCCTGGAAACCACATTGCAAATCAGGATCAACCAAGCCCTATTTCGGTTTTGGAACCACAGTTTGAAGAAGATGACCATACAACAAATTATCATCAGAATTCCAAGCTGAATAAATATGGTAAGTTTCATGAACTACTCTCACCTTTAAACAATAGTCACTGGAATGGGCGGGTTGAGTAACTGTAGACAAAATCATGTTTTTATCTGTTTTTTAATTTTATAAATAAAACACGCTAAATATGATTACAAAAATAATCTTTAACTTTTAAATAAAATGGTTAAGGAGGGGTTTTCACTTTTCATACATCTGATAGCAATTTGGATGACTTTCGCCTGTATTTCATGCCCTGTTGTCAATAGCGAACGTAGCGGGCGCTATAGCGCGCTACGTCGCGACAAGGTCAAGGCTCGCTATCTAGTACTTAGCGGTATATAGCGACCTGCAGTGGCATTTTTTTTTATTTTTTTATTTCTTTTATTCTTTATTACTATAAAATTGACACAAATAGAGTATTTTAGCTAATTTGGTGGTGTTTGCTTATATATTCTACTACTTTATAGCTAAACATGTTTATTTATAATGTAAAACATTTTTTAAAGCTTCTACTACCTTATCGCTAAACACGAAATAGCGGGTGCTATTTATCGCTATTCGCTACATAGCATATAGGTGACTTGTCGCTATTTACCGCTATTCGCTATTGACAACTATGATTTCATGTCCCTCGTCAGTCAAATCTTTTAGCTTAACCCATTCGCCTATGTATCTCTTCTACCAGAATGTTGAATAATCTTCACATGATATACAATAATCAACATTTGTTGGACACAACTAATGTTTTTGTTGTATTAACAGGAATAGAGCCAATGAGATACAATTTGATTGATAAATCTCCCCCAATCGGATCCATAGCCCGAACGCTATCGTGGGATGATTCTGTGGGGTCTACCACACCATACTCCAATAAACCCTCATCCACACCCCTAAATCCAGAGGAAGAAGAGCAAGAATGCTTATTCTATGTTCAAACCTTATTATCAGCAGCGGGTCTCAGTCAAGCACAGTCAAACTCGTTTTTAGACATATTGCATTCACCTGAAAGCCCCCTAGACCCATCATTGAGAGACAAATACACGAACCTAAGTCAAAAGGAACCCATACTTGATCAAACCAAACTTAGACATCACACATCAATATCAAAACTCGTGTTTGACTGTGTCAATGAGGTGTTGATAGATATTGCGAGCCGTGGGCCCTACAGTTGGGCCCATAACAGTGTAGTTGACATGAAAATGTCATCAACTGCACTGATGGACCGAGTGTGCGGTCAGATAAAAGAATGGATATGGCTGGAGGAGAGGTGTGATTGGGATGACGGGTATGTCAGCGGTAGCATGGTGGTGATGAAGGAGGTGGTGGGTGGGGGATGGGTGGAGGGGTTGAGAATGGAAGTTGATAATACAAGAAATGAAATTGAAAGGAAGCTGCTAGAGGAGTTGGTGCAAGAGTCTGTGTTGGAGTTGACTGGGAGAGCTTGATGAGGCTATTTTTTTTTTGTCTTTTGGCTTCTAGTAATGATTTATATCATAATTATTTGTGTACCATTAAGCACTATTATAACCTCTTGCTAGCTTCCAAATATGGTACTTATTTTATTATACTACATGATTAGTCTTGTTCTTTTCACAAGGGTTCAATATCTCCTTTTTTATCATTTGTTTATGATCTTTGTGTACCATTTTAGGGACAATCTTGACTTTTATACAAATTGTTAATTAATATCTTAATTGATTTAAAAATCATAACTACCATTAAATTATGTAAGGTATTATTTGAGAAATAGATCTACCTGTTAACAGGTAGACTTGTTTAGTTAAACACTTAGAACATGAATAATACATTTAGCCCCCCACCCTGTAAACACAAAAACACCATATGATAAATTGCTAATGGCCTTGTGAGAGAGATGGGTGGATGTTCCATACTTCCGTATGTCATATATGGCTTTTATGTATGTATGGTCTCCCAAGTCACATCAAATTATTATGGTTAGATGGGTCTTACAAAATATATTAAGAGCTAGACTAATATATACTATGTATAGTCATTTTATTTTATTATTTTAACCAAAATAGTCCTCCAAAATTTCAATCTTTCTTTAAGTTGGAGTCCATGTTTAAATGTCCATCGATCACCCCACCTAAAAGAAGATTGTTTGATGTGTACTCAAGTCCATCGTCAAAACATAATAGATCTTGAAGCCAACTTACTAGCACGTGGACCACTCCACTTACAGTCATTTAATTTTAGGAATAAGTTAGCTTGATACGAGGTCCCTGGCTAGAAATTCCCGCTATAAAAACCTATGACTCACTTAAACGCTAGAAACCACAACTTGTCTATCCGCCAACTATTATTATGTGCAATGCATTGCTTCATAATTCAATACCATTATTTCAATAATATCGGCTCTCAGTCACAATCAAAATTGAAATTATCATAAGAGTGAGACCCTACCATATTTATTAGGGGTTATCTTTGATAATGATGTATCTATAAAGAATACCCAACAAAATCTTTGGGGTTGGAGTGACATATACCTGCCTCAACTCATAGAATTGACTTCAAATTACTCTTATTAAGTTATATTAATAAGCTTACAATATATAATACACCATCATACATCCAAATCAAAGAACCTTCTTCCTTATTAAAATTCGGCACCAATAAAAAAAGAAATCGACAATACATACTTTGTTTTGTCCAATGGGGGTCTCTTTTTTCATAGTTAGGTTGAGTGGTTGAGATTATATTGTTTTCATATTAATTGTTAGGGTCTTTCCTTGTTGAGCTAATAACTCCCTAAATTTTGCTATGAATTTCTAGAAAACACACACCGCAAAATAAAGTAGTGGTAAAAGAAGTTATATGCGGGGACAAATTTCTTACAAAATCAATTTAAGTGGAGTGTGACATCTGTGTAATGTACTTGTATGTGATGCTTGTTATATAATGAGAATTAGAAAAAGAGTAGGATAGATAGTTACATAACTGTCTTATGTATCATATATAACCAAAAGCTACAGAACTTTTAGCGGCTCTTGTTCTTAATACCAATTCTATATTGAACATGCGGCTCTTGTTCTTAATACCAATTCTATATTGAACATGTAGTTGTATACATGAATAGTCTCTGAAGGTTATGATAGGTAATAATTATTGTTAGTCTCTTAAACTAACAATCTAAATAACCTAAAATGGGTGAAACAATGAACAATCTCATAATAATATAACATAATGAAGCACAAATGAACCTTAATAATAATAAGAAATACCAACGTGTTTCGATTCTTTCATCAATTAGAACAACATACTTAAAAATTGTTTACTACAATAACAACTTATACCTAAGAATATGGCTCTCTTGGCCTTGCTTTAACTCAATGTAAAATTTACCTCTTAAGTGAAAAAAATATTTTCACCTGAAAAAAGGCAAAAAGATCGAACAGAAAGGGCCAAAGTTGGAAAATTACAATTTCACATCACAAGGAAAGTATTGTAAAGATTCTTTCATAAAGTGTAGTTAGTGATGATGAGCAATGAGTAAAAAGATTGCAAGCATCAGAAAATATTCCCGGCTTCTTACATATAATTGGAGTTAGAAGGAGCCAAAATAATATGAAGTGAAAGTACTTAAAATCCACAAGAAACAGATCTTGTGACACAAAATACAAAATGATATGAAGTGCACTAACAAGTTTTTCAAACAATGAACAGTAGGGGTGACTGGAGCAAGAGAAGTGTGGTGAGAGGCGTCAAAATGAGTTTAGGTTAAAATATCTATTAACAACAGGATGAAAGCACGTCGGGTCACTTTGACGCACAAAGATGATTATATTTGTACATTTTTAGTTTTTAGATTTGTAATGCGTTGTAAAAAAAATAATATTATTACTAAGCCTGAGGCGGGGGGGGGTGCGGGGTAAAAAAGGCTATGAGCATAATTGTTTCGGGTCAAAACGAAAATGGGATTCTAAGTAATATCTAAAGTTAAAAATGGGATTCTAAGTAATATCGGGTCAAAACGAAATGGGATTCTAAGTAAAGTGAAAATTACTAACTTGTTTGTAATTTTAGTGTTATCAACTAGTATTTTAGCTTATTGAATTAGCTTGTTAATCGAGGAAATAATATTAGAGATTAAACGAGTTAGGTGTCACGGGATTGCGAGCTCGGTTTAGTTCTAAATGTTATTTGGATGTTGTAATTAATATTGGGCTTAAGTAGATAAGTTACTTAGGTTAATTAACATTAGGCCTTTTGTTTGGGCCGTTTAAGACAACAAGTTTATAAATTGTGGGTTTTGGACTTTTGGATGAGTGGTCACAAAACAAAAGGAGTGAAACGACATAAGGTTCTATGACCTTTTATTTCTTCAATCAAAAACAGAGAAAAGAAGAAACATACGGTTACAAGAAGATTCAAAAAGAAACGATTCAAACAAATTCGACTCCCTCCAGAAATATCTGTCTATTCCGATAAATCAATCACGAGTAACCCGCGTGTTACGTTTGATTTTAGAGAAGAAAGAAAACATAGAAGAAGGAGATTAACTCTCAAATCATCAATACCCATTCCCTTTTACAATTAATTTAAGTAACTACTGATTACTACTAGTTACAAGCACCCCCTCACACTATACTACAATTACAATTAGCTCCCTCATTTGTTTGACATTTAACACCACGAAATAGGTTTATGTGATAGTGTTTCACAATTCAGAGATTGATCTAGGTTTGGTTATTTGAAGATTACATTCAAGTTCCAGAATTCATCAAATGTTAGGTTTGCTTATTTGATTAGTTTCGTGTTCTTATTATGTTTGATTTCTTGTTCAAGACCCACAAATTTCTACACTTATCGCTTCGAGGTTGACGGAACAATAGGCTCCGGGTCAAGTTACAATGAGTTTTTAAGGATTTTAAGTAAATAAAGAATCATGTTCGGATCTAACAACTCTTTTGTAATCTTATATACTAGAGGAAAAAAAGAGAAAATACCAACGGGTTGGAACGAGCACAATAGTTAAAAACATCATCTTTTTAATGAAAATATAAAATCAACGTCATAATATCATGTTCATCTACAAACATTTTCTCGAAACACAACGGTTTTCATGTAAAAACAACTTATCAATTTCAATTGTTAATTGTCTTGTTGCTTAAACGGTTAAATCTGCACACTTGGTCACCTTAATATGTATGCCAATGGCTTACTGGACAGAGCCACTGATGAACATAAGAGACTACTTAGTGGTTAACAACATTTTCCAACCAAAACCTATATTGACTCGACCCTGTTCCAACCTGAACTAAATGATCATGTTTTAAAACGGTACATTCTGACCTGATCCATTCCGACCTGTCACACCGCTCAACCTAACGTGTTTGTGTTGCCGGTTATTATTGTTTTATACACAAGATTACAAATAAACTAACGACGCTTCACAAGAAACATGATCAAAGTATTTCCCAAAATACTTCAACAACTTAAATGTTGAACGAAATGTATTACTGGGCATAGCCTTGCATATATAAACTCCACTAATTATCACAAACAAACAAACAAACAAACAAACAAACATACCCAGTATATCCCACTGAAGAGTAGGGTCTGGGAGGGGTATGTGGTGACGAGTTTTTCCTCTATCTTAGAAGATAGAGAGACCGCTTCCGAAGAAACCACCGACTCGCAAACAATGGCAATAACAATATCAAACATATTATATAGCATACAACACATCACATGGAGATTTAGATAGTGCGCACATAAAAAAGCGGCATGTAGCACCGAGAAATGGCAGATGTGGAAAACCTACACCTCACGCGAGGAGTCCCGCAACAAGTCACCGTTTACCCTTCCTAACCACAAAACCCACTAAAAGTCTTTAATTTTAATTATACGCATTCATTCACTCCTATCATCGATCATGTGCTCAGAGAGGTGCAAGTCCATCATATCTCGTCTAATTTTCTCATCCCAAGTCAACCTAGGTCTACCTCTACTCCTCCTACCCTCTAAGCTGATGCTCTCTACTGCTCTAACAGGTGCTGCCATCGTTCTCCTCTTCACGTGCCCAAACCATCTTAATCTTCCCTCTCGTATTTTATCTGTGATACAAGCCACCTCTAGGCTCTGGCGAAAGGCGTCGTTTCTTATCCGATCCAATCTTGTGCGTCCACACATCCACCTCAGCATTCGTATTTTATCTGTGATACAAGCCACCTTCACTAATTATCACATGTTTAACAAAAATTAAAAACCTAATACTTTAATGACGTGTAATAGCTCAAAAAACTTGTAAAAACGCACATAAAAAATGGAAATTTGAGCGAAACACGGAACGATAACGAGTCTAATTATACGAGATGGGCCAAGGACTCGGGGCCCTTGCCCCTTGTCCTTCACGACCCAAAAACTCCACAAGGGGAGGTCTCTTTTTTTTCATTCCACTTTTCCAAACGCTCTCAAATTCTCTCGAGTAGCAAATCCTAGCCGCCATTCTCCCAACATCATTGTCGTCATCATCATCGATCATCTGGATTTGACAACTAAAAGTCATGGTCTTGAGTTATTTCATCATTTATTCTTGTAATCATCATATCTAATACTGATGTTTTTTTTTATTTTTTTATTTTTTTTTGTATTTTGGGGTTGATTGTGAAGGATTATACAACACAGTGTTCGAATCAACAAAACTCGGGAAACCATAGTCTAGATTGTGGTCTCTTTCCTTTATTGTATTTTGTATCGTTATAATATGTGTTTTTATGTCCAATCTTGGGAACTTTTGATAAATATCAAAAATGACATTAATGAATAATCATACACAAAAAGATGCAATAAAGATTGCATCTCGTTCTTAAAAACGAACTAGAATGCGCACCAACAACATAGATATCTTTTAACGTAATAGTACTGATTTTAAAGTTAATTATTGATTTAATTTAGTAAACGGGTCAAGATGAACCTAAAATGATGTATGGAAATAAGTCTTGCGTCAATCATGTAGTGATTTGGATAGAAAGCTTATACTAAAAACATGGGTTAACTTCTACAGGGCTATAACTCGATCAAAAAAAGTAAAAATAAGTCTAATTTGACGTCTAAATGTAAGCTTAAGGAATGCTCTATACAACCCAAGTTGTCTCTCTTAATCTGACAACATTTGGACCTCCAAACAATTAAAACAAATCAAAGGTCTAATCTGAAAATTTAGGATAGAATGTTAGTCTGTGTTCACAAGGTCATAACTTTCACACACATAATTCATTTTAATTGATTATTCTTCATGGGATTAGGTTTAGGACTTAGCTTTCCAACGACACCGAATTTGGATCATTCCGTTATCGTTTCGACCTCCAAGCAGCCTACGTAAGATCAGTGTGCGCATAGCTCTACAAGCTGAAATATTACATTAAAAATCTAAACTTCAAGGCTAATATATAATAAACAATAAAAAGTTAATAAACGTGAACAACAATTGAACATGAGACATCTAATGCTAAGGAACTTGAATAGATTTGATCATTGAACATATTGTTAAGACGTGAACATTAACGAGCATGGACTTTCGCAAGAATACAAATTGAACAACAAACATCACAAATTTACATTATGAACACTAAAAACGAGACATTGAACTTGAACATGCAATGAACGACGTACTTTGATAATTAAGTTCATGGTTGAACAATAACGACTTGACTACATGAACTACAACCAATTGGATTATTTTAATGCTTTAGTAACCTGACTTTGTTTTTATGATTTTTTGTTATTATGTGACTTTTGGTCTTTTCGGATTTACATATCATACTTCTATCTAAAGTGAGTTTCACGACCTCTTTTATTATATGTTTTAGGAGAAAATCATGCTCAATTGTTTTTAGAATGTGTCATGATTTTTACTTATTTTGAACTAATGTGTGTGGTTTGAGTCATAAGATTGAGTCTAAATGTCCTTCATGAGATGTGTTCTTATTCTTAAGTCCCAGTGTTCTATTTTATGGCTATTTAACTTCAGTTTGGAAGTCATGAGGAGGTATTGTTAGTATTAACAGACTGACACCGCCACCCTCATTCTCAGTACGCTAGTTAAGACTGACTTGGCTATGACAGGTCCTTGGGTGAATATAATCCGGATGACTTGAGCTTGTGTTTGTTCTTGGGGGGCGTGTGCATTATTAGGTTTAGACATGAACTTATGTTGGTATCTTTGACAGCTTATGTACTAATTCATACACAACTATTGTACTTAACTTACGCGACAAATTATTTGGACTTAATAAACCCGTGAACTTACCAACGTATGTTAACTTTTTAAAACATGTCATTTTAGATACTGATGTTTGAGAGTGGCTGAACTAGCTAGAAAGACTGATAGACGAGACCACACACTATTGAGCAGTAGACAATTTGTTTATCTTTGTTGTTACTTGGTTGTTGAATTGTTTATGTATTCATACGGTACTTTTATACCATATTTTAAAAGATAAACAAACCTAGATTGAAGAGATTTGTGAAATTGTTGTTTTAAGCAGTAGACAATTTGTTTATCTTTGTTATTACTTGGTTCTTGAATTGTTTGTGTATGACTTGAGTCGGCTAAAAAAAAGACATACAACCTTCGGAAATGGTAAGATCTTTGGTGAAAAAAAGGGCTCATACGGTACTTTTATACCATATTTTAAAAGATAAACATCTAACCTAGATTGAAGAGATTTGTGAAATTGTTGTTTTGTTTAGTTGTAAGATATTAAATCCAAATCATAAGTTATTTTTAAAGTTTCAACCCTGTTAACTAGGTTACTAAACTAATATTGAACTATTGTCTCCACTGTAAATGAATGTGATGGGATTAATTAAACTAAAGAAATGCTTAAAAAGACAAAACTAAAAGATGATCACACCAGGGTGTTAGGTATGCGAAGGAATTGCGTCCCTAGGTCCTATTAGATTACAAATCATATAGACATGATTCATTTATTATTCTTATTAAAAGGTGATTCCAACTAAATAACAAGTTATATGAATTAGATAGTGAAACTAGCTAAAGTAAAACTTGGTTATGTCATTAATAACATCAATTATGATAGTAGACTAATCAATCATTGATAATTAATAAGGTAAGGACTAATAATTTGAGGGGTAATTAATTAGACTAATTGACAAGTACACAATAAGGGGTGACGATTAAAATTTAAGTCTATAATGGATAAAAACCAGGTTAAATACGACTGGATCACTAACTTTAGCCGTGCGGATGATCAAAAGAGATTTAACCAATCTTAATAGAAAGAAACTGCCGCTTTCTTGCGATTTTGTTGCCGTCAACGTGTATACCTTCAAAAGATCTTGCAAGCAATCCCTTAAAAATTTATTGTGTAACCAATTGGGCTTCATCTACTTGTTAGCCCACGTGATAAATTATGTCAGCCTAGAGGTGCACATCCGAACCGGGTTCAAAACCCGACCCGACAACCCGACCCGGACCCGAACCGGTTCGGACCCGGTATACCCCCAAACCGGTTCCAACCCGAAAAAACCCACCGGTTCGGGACCAGTTTTGAATTTTCTCACACAAACCGGTTTGGAACCGGTTTTGATCCAACCCGGTTTGGGAACCGGTTCAAAAAACCCGGTTCGGAACCGGTTTAGACCGTTGGGATTTTTTTTTTGTAACGGCTATATGACCGTTTGGGGTGTTTTTTGACTGTTTTTTCGACTTATAATGATCATTTTGCCCTTATATGATAGTATAAATAGGTAGTGGGTGTAATGGTTTAGTCACAACACTCAAAACTTCAAAAACGCTAAAAAACGTGCTTAAAAACGCAAAAACGCTCCTCACTCTCAACTTTCTATTCTCTCAATCTCTTGAATTATGGCTTCTGAATCTTCCGTTCCAACCGGTGGATCCTCAAGTGCCGCTACCGTTGTTAGAATTCTTTCAACAACGAGAAACCAAGAGATTTGATGTAATTTCGACTTATGCGAAATGTCGAATGGTCAACATAAAACTCGATGCAAGGCTTGTGTAATTTTTATTGTTTTCTTTAGAAAACTCGCTTATGATTTTTATTCGTATTAATTGTTTACTTATTAAAATGAAAATAAAAACGCGTACAATCGTATTAATGGAAATCTTAAAAATAAAGTACATACTATTGTGTTTAATTAATCTACTATGATATTTTTTAATTAATCAAAATTTGTAATTAATTTGTATATAATTTAAATAGTAGGTAAAAAAATGGGTTTTCCAAACCGGTTCTTAGACCCGACCCGGTTCGGTTCCAACCCGAACCGGTTCCAACCGGGTTGGGTTTGCCGGGCTTGAAAACCGGGTCCGACCCGAACCGGTTCTTGGTCAAAAACCGGGCGCGATTTCGTTGACCGAACCCGAACCGGTTCCAACCGGGTTGGGTTTGACCGTTTTTTTGTAACGGCTGACACCATAAGCCCACCTTTTATTCTAGCCTTTTGATTCGCGCTTATATCATTCCAATTTCCAAATATTGAATCAAATGAATTAAATCTTCAAACAACATTGCAATTTTATTCCATCCACATAGTCCTGCAAATAGTTCTACAAGTGAAATGAATATATTAATAAAATTATATTCTAAATACATGTAAGGTTCAGTTGAACCTATGATCGTTTTTAATATATTCAATGTAAGCTACAGTTTTACCCCTCAGCACAACATATGGCAACCACATATAATAAAACACTGGGGCGGACCTAGTATGTATGTGAATTTCTGGCACATATGGAAATAGATGTATAAGTTTTTCGAGTGACAACAATGTACATTTTGAATGAAGAATCATTTGGTTATAAAAAAATATAATCTCGAACTTTGAAAGAATCCACGAGTTAATTAATTAATAACTAAATAAGTGCACTCTTAATAAATACTCAACACCTATAAAGCTTAGGATTCGTTAAATTAAATAAGCTCACTCCTAATACCCACTAAATACCCAATAATGATAAAACCTAAAATACTCTTGCACCTAATACTTTGGAGTATTGGACTTAGGATCAAAGGCAACGACGATTCATGGTTGGAAATTTGGACGAAAGAGACGGTAGGGTAGCGCTAAAAATTTCATTCAACTCAAAATCTAAAAAAAATATTATGTGATTTTACATTCTGATGATTATGTTATTATCAAATCGAACTTTTATTACATTACCAACTTTACCTGACCCGAATCGAATTAAATATTTTATGTCCATTTCTACAAAATTGGAGCATTTAAAAAAATAGTAACTCCATAGGAATAAATTTTAGGATCCGTCACTGATAAAACGTACAGCAAACGGCGAGCATTCCAACGTAAAGCCATAAGGCATGCTGAAAGGTACATATAAACATGTCATAATGATTGTCACATCGTCATAAAACCCTAACTTTTACCCGTCTTAAAAAATGACATATTCATAATTTTACAGGAAAAAAAAACATATTTTAAAGTAAATAAAGGAAACCTTAATTTAACTTTGACTTGTACATATGTGTTTTGTTAAGCTGATATTGCTATTCACAGCTTGTTCTAATAAAAACTGAGTATAAATGTTAAATTATAAAATATTTAAATATCAAATCCATCTCATACCTAAAATATGTCAAATATAAAATGCAAAACTTAAGATGTAATGTCAGAGATAGACACATGTTCAATTCACATATGCATGATCTTAGTTTCGGGCGGGCGCATGAAAAATTTGCATGTGAGATAAAAATGGGACGATTGTATAACTTTACGAAGGACCTCAGGATTTTCCCATATATATTACACTAGATTTTTTTTATGGACGACAGCTGCCACTAAGCTTGTATCTATGTCCGCACTTTGTTTCATGTTAAATTTATGAGTTATCTAATATATAAAATACACATGACCGTTACGGAAGAATATCGTTGTGTGACATATGCGTATGCATAAGACAATCGAATAATGGATCATGCATACACACATACATATGGTAACATGTGTTTCTTGGGGAATTTAAGCAACGACCAATCACAATAATTTGTGGTCCAGCCACTTAGGTTTAGAGCTATTGGTCGCATAACACATGTATGATCCATTCGATTGTCTCATGCATACCTATAGTTCCTAATGATACTCTTCAATAGTGGTCATGTGTACTTTATAGATTGGATAACTAATTAATTTAGCATGAAACTATGAGATGAAATTACCATTCACATCATATTATTAAAATACATTAAAACCACACCGTTGATTTTGGAAAGGATGGTGCGTGTGCAATAAAAAAATTTATGTTTATTTTGTTTGATTAATAATATATTTTGAATCTTCGTGTCATTATTATAGCACGTCAAATGACATGTGTCATTATTTTAACATTTAAAAAATTATTTTTACTTTTCTCTCATAATAAATACGGAAATCAATTTGATTTTCCTTTATTTTACTAAAATATGTTAAATAAACATATCCATATTTGTACTAGTTTTAGAAAACCCGTGTATTATACGGGTTGAATAAATAAAATATTAATATAATAAAACTTATGGAAAATAAAAT